>JAQFXV010000545.1:0-20778 GCA_034694065.1 Camisia spinifer
TAATTTGAAAATTTGTTGAAGATTAACAGGTTTTTGATATCATTAAATGATAAATTTGCTGATTATAAAAATTGCGTCGACTTTTCTACAAAATTAATTTACAGATAGGGGATTAAGTCCTTTCCATCGAACTTTATTTGAAAAAGAAAAATAACAAAATTTAATTTTTAACTGAACTTAAACTAATAGTTCAAATTCAATAATCTCTTAGTTATACAGTTATGATTTATACAGTGATCGTTGGAATTTTAGCAACAGCATGTATTTTTGAATAACTTTTTAATTAAATAGAATTGAGACATAAATTTTAATTTGTTTTTAGATATTTAAAATCTAAATAATTTCGTAAAATTTTGTTCAGTTATCTTTACTCTTTCCCGAGTTAAAATTGCAAAATTGTAAAATTGTATATTCTCCGTTTATAATAGATCTTATCTAAATTACTATAGTGTTCGAAAGAAAGGACTTCATCCCCTATCTGTACAGTATGCAGTACAGTACATTTTCTCAAACATTGTCTATAGGTTCAACTCAAGGCTCAACTAAACTGTTTTAATTAATACATCTGAAATTATCATAATATTTTTTTGAAGTTCACAATATAAATAAAATAGAAGAAAAATTATTATTTTATTCAAAAATATTTTGACACTTATAATGAATTTCTCAAATCGCTTTTGATTCTTATTTACAATTTTGAAGGATATTTCTGTTTCAACTAAATGGCAAATCGATGAAATTGAGTTTCATTTGAACTTTTATTATTCTGAATTGTATTATGAAATATTTCTTCTGAAGATTCGTTTGAGATAAAAATAATTATCTTCATTTTAGAATAAGAAAAATACACTGAAAAGTGAATGCAAAATATATCTGAAGGATATTTTATTCGAAAATATACTTAACTGCCATTTTTCACCCATAAATTGAATGGATGAATATTTTTTATATTCATTTATAAAAATCATTGTTCAAGTTTAATGCTTATGAATTTAAACTTCAAGAGTTATCTAATGTATATTTAATAAGTGTATCGCGCAAAAGATCACACAATAAAGTAAAGTAAAATTAATTTGTATTAATTTTTACGTGTAATACAAGTCAAGCGCATAGTTTTCACAAATGCATAACTTATGTCTATCCTTGAAAATGGTAGAAATTAATTATTATGAAAATATATAATAAATATTCTACAAATAAGTTAAATTATTATTATGATAAGATCTAAAACAGACTTTTACATTTTCTCCTGTATAAGTTTTTGTTACATTATTTGTTATTATTTATTTGTAATAACATTTATTTAAACGACTACTGAATGAATTGCAATGATTTTGATTGCATTTGTTTATAGTTGAAAAGTTTTTGTTATTTCATATCTCTCTTTCCATTTCCTTTCTGCTGAAAATCAATGTTTCACATGAATCATAGTTTGAAAAGTGGTTACAAAACTTTCCTAAACATCTCAAGGATAAACCTAAAAATATTTAGCAACTAATTTATTTCTTCATTTTAAGTCAACTACATTTGAATTACTTTGAATTCTTGATGAACTCTTAATTTTACCTTAAAATTGTAGGAAAACAACTCTGAAATGAGGAGAATTTTTTCTCACCCATTGACAGGCAAATAAATTATTCTCATCTGTCAGCTCTTTAACTGGATTCTCACTCTCATAACTTACATAAGTCTGAGTTTTAAGCTTATAATAAATAATAGGATAGCCTAACGTTTAAGAAGTTTTACCGAAATGATGATACCTATGATAATTGCTAGTTTGAGAATAAATACTAAGTTTTACTCATTTATTACACAAAATCAATCAGATTTAATAGTCTATAACATGCTATTATTTATGGTCTCACATTATTGTCAGCTTCTGGTTATGAATACTGATTAGACTGAAATGATCCTCAACTAATACTATACTTTACATTATGCACGAACTATACCAGACTCAATAAATAATGTTATTGGTAATGCTCAAAAGTTAGTGCATTGTAATTTAATGCCTTATTTATGACTCAAATTTAATGGGTCAAAACTTTTTAGTTTATATGATAACTTTTCAAAATCAGTTGGTTTTGTCTCACAATAAGTAAAGGATATTAGCATTTTATTCACACTTTTTAATATGGTTTATTTTCACTCAGACTTCAAGCAATTTCAATAAAAAAAACAATGAGTTTATGTTTACTTTAGACAGAGGTTGGCTGATAATTATCAATTGTACAGAAAAAGTTTAGTTTTCTTAGTAAATGTTCATAATTCATACTCAATCAAGTCATACAAATCTGAATTCAATAGCTTTATTCGAAAAACTTGTAAATTTCCGAAAAAGAGGAACCCCTATATCTTTTGGATGAACAGTTGCTTCGGGGTGTGGTCTTCAGCTCATATTTTATTGCATAACATGACTTAAAGAGGAAAAAATAACTTTTCTCTACAGTCAACACTATTTGAGATAAATTTTTTCAAAATTTTTTTTAAGCATTTTCTGTATATTTGCTTGAACTTAATTATTTGATATGAGAATTGTCTCACTATATAAATATTGTATCGATATATAAGTTAGAAAAAGTTGAAAAATTAAATGGAATGATCCTAATATTGAGCGTAAAAGTTAGCGTTTATCTAGATATGAATGTAGTATTCAATAGTAGACTAACTAATCATTTGGTTTCTAAAAAGATATATAACAGTAAAGTTTCCCCTATAGTGCACGTGAGCTCATGTTTTTTAATGACTTCTTTCAAACTTTCTTTGAGCAGTAGTTATTACAAGAGTTTCCAATGAGTTTAGTATTCACTTCTAATGTTAAGTTCAAGTTGTATTGAATGCATTCAAAAGCTTAACATTATATTTGTCATAATATTTTTAATTTTAAGGGCCGTTGACTGCCATCAGTAAAGTAGCTCTTTTTACAAGTGTTTGTTTATGTTTCATCTGCTTATTACGAATCATTGACCGAAAAGGCTTGAATTCCGCATTTCGTTTGACTAAAGTTTTGTTATATTTGAGAGTCAGAGAAACTATTGTGTTTCAAAAATCGTTTTCACGAATCATTTAATCTTTTCATTTGGTTTAATAAAAAACTGATACAGAAATACAGCTCTTCAGACGAATATGAGTTCACAAATAATGAAGATGTCTAAACATGACACTAAACTGATAATAAAGTTAACTTTGAAGCCATTTGAGACCACATCTATTTATGATTGCAATTTGATTCATATAATTATATTCAACTTCTCTCCCGTCGGTTTTTTTCTAAGAGGATTTTGGCGTTCAATACCATCACTGAATAATATAATAATCACTGTAAGAAAATAAGTTAACTTTTTTTTCTTCATATTCTTGATTTTTTATATGTTTACTCAATGCAAATACTTTTACTGACATTAAGCAAAAGCTAAACTCACATTTTGATGTATCACACTTTGAGAAGTTTATTATTTTACTAATACGTTGTATTAATTAATTAGATTTTCTGCACTGTAATTATAAACGTATGTAATAAATACTTTTACTTATGTATTTTGTATGGAATCATTACATTTGATATAAGTTTCAAATAACTTCACTTGAAGGTCAAGTTTAAACATACCAGTGATTACAGGCATTCAATATTTCGATTCTTAGTCTTCGATAAAACTTTTAAAAGAATTTTTTATTGTGAATAAATGTTTAGCACTTCTTAGAAGTCTTTTATCTTATTGAACAAATAATCATTAAAACTTTTGACGAAAATTGCGTTCAGTATTTCTATTTGGCATCACATTTATCGCTGAAATATAAGCTTTTGTTTACTTTATTTAATATTTAGTGCATTTCATATAATACAAGACGTAAAGAAAAACCGAAGGGAAGTCCTAACTCTCGAAATCGTGTTCATTATATTTCAGTGGTTTCTCCGTCTCCACAATTAACTTCTTCATCGTCGTCATCATCTCCTGACACCTCTTCATCCACTCTCTCATCTAATACAAGTCAAACCAATAATTTGAAATCTGCTAAAATGGCACCCAATGAAAGCGCTACTCATATACAGCCATCAGCTCCAAGTCCTGGATTAGTCCTATTCAACAGTGAAGAACAGTCTGACATTGTTTTCCTGGTTGGCAAAGAACCCGACCCTGTCTGGAGATTTCCTGCGCATTCATTTATTGTGGAGAACGCGAGTCCTATATTCAAATCTATAGTTGAAAGTGGAAAAAATCAAGATAAACAATTCGAAAAAAGGATTAATTGGTGTAAACCCGAAATTTTCCACATTATATTGAGGTAAATAATATGAAAAATAAAATTATTTTATTATTATTATGCTTTTCATGTGTTCCACAGTTTGTACAATTTTTTAAGACTTATGTAAATTTCATTTTCGAATTAACTTATATTTAGTTCAATTCAACTCAATTAGTAAATAAGTTATCAAAAGACATGAAAATACTCAAAAATTTTAATATTTTGTCGATAGTATTTTTTCAAGGCTTAAATTATTTCCAATAAAATTCTTTCTTTTTTTTAAGAAATAAAATAAAAGTTCAAATCATTTGAAAGATAATCAGAAACAGTTTGAGAATATTGACTCTGATATCAAACTTGAGTAATTTAAGTCATAAAGATATAAAATAAGTTCTCCAGTTTCTGACATCAATTTCTGAACGATTCTTTTGAAACCTTTTCTATCATAAAAGAGTATGAGTTTATTTATTTATTTTTACTTTTAATCCCTTTCACCTCCAATTCTGGACTCAAAATTTTGAAATTAATTCATGAAAACTAAATATAATTCAAACGAATGTCACAAATGATTTCATTAAAAAAAATTAGACTTTGATTATGAAAAATTGAATTAATGATTATTTTGATGAAAAATACAACTCATAGAAATGCAAAAATAATAAAATTAAACTTATATTCCAATTTCTAAATAATATTTGTCAAGTTTAAAATATCAATAAAATTTGTTCATTTTATATATTCATGTAATAAAATGCTTGGAAAAAACTTTTGATTTTTACATTGTATTAGTTTTGAAGAATTAATGTTTTATTTCTAAATTTATGAAAAGACATCTTTACACAAATGAGATCACAATAAGTTCGGTGTCAAACGCTTTGGTATTATTTACTGCTTCGAATCAATTCCTATTAAATGAATTGTCGCGGATTTGTCTCACATTCCTTTATGAGAATTGCAATCACGAAAATGTTTTGGAAATGATATCGCATTTTTCGCATTTCCAATATTTGCGTTTAAGTTCCAGAACATCTGACAATGTTTTGAATGATGACAATGAAGGACCCATTTCTCGACAGTCATCACATCAATATTCAAATAATTGCGATAATATTCTTAATGAATTGATTACACGATGTTATCGCACACTAGACAGTGAGGCCAATAAGATCTTATGTTCTGAAGCATTTTCAAGCCTTGACCATGAATTGATTGTTAAGATTCTAAGTCGCGATACATTGAAAGTTTCATCAGAATTGGAAGTATTTGATTGTATAATGCGGTGGTCGTGTCAACAATGTAAGAAACAATGTAAAGAACTTACTCCTGATAATAAGAGAAACATTTTGGGAAAAGCGCTTTATTGTCCGCGTTATTTAGCGATGACTGTCGACGAGTTTATGAGAGGGCCCTATAATACTGATGTACTCACAGATCAGGAAAAGTACCCACTTTTGGCCAAACTTAACGGTCATTCTCAGCATGTTTTGCCTCAACACTTGACTGGCAGGAAGTTAGATATGCCGCGAAAGTTTGTCGAACAGCTAAATACTAGTGTCGATTGTTTGGCCTCGACTTCAAATATGACTAATGGTAGTAATGCGGGTATTGTTGTAAAGAAGAAATCGACTTCAAAAAAATTGTTGAATGGTTTGGGAGATCTGGTTATATGTGTTATTCGATTACTCGATTAAATATTATAAACAATAATATTCAACAGATTCAACATAATTATTATTAACATTGTTTTTCACTCATTATTATTGTTATATTACTAAAAATATTGTAATTTTATATAAAAATATATCTAATTTTCTCTTTACTTATCATTATTATTATTACTATTATATTATCTATTAATATAACAATTTTGAACATCACTTATTCAAGAGTTCCTCGTTTTAAATTATATTATTTTATTAATCTTTTTGATTAAAGACTAAAAGTTAACTTAATTTGATCACAAAACTATTGAATTATAACTTTTTATTTAGTATAATATCTATATTCATGTTAGAAAACTAGTTAATTATTGAAAATGATTTCTGGCAAACGATTATTGTATAATTCATTTGTTTTAATAAAACATTATTTCATTTCAAAATTATTTTATCAAAATTAAAGCATTTGATTCGATCAAACAATTTATTTGATAGAAATTTCATTTAATTTGAAGAAATATTTAAACTTAAATCAAAACTGATTTCCTGAAAATATTTGAATCTTAAACATTCAATAAAATTCTGGTTCTTATAAAGAATAATTTTTTGACTCATTTAATTTGTATTCAGAGTTCAAAATTCAATTTCCGACAGAAGGCGTCACTGTTTTGAAAGACATAAACATTATTTAAACACTTGATATGACTCAAGACATGTGCTCTTATTATTGTTTATAATAAGTTTTAATCACTTGTAATAAGTTTTAATTAAATTTATTAAGATTTTAATTATAAATATTTGAAAATCAATAATAATATTGAAATATAAATAAAATGGTTCTCAAAAAACTAGACAATCGGTTAAGAGTTTTGATTGAAAATGGAATCGCTTTAAGACACAGAACAATGTTCTTAATTGTTGGACAAAAAGCTAGAGATCAGGTATTTATCAATTATTATTTGTTTTGATTACTAATTTAATATAAAATTGTTTTAACATTAATATCAATAATTGATGAAAAGGTCGTTATTTTACACCAAATGTTATCAAAATCTCAAATAAAAACTCGTCCAACAGTTTTGTGGTGTTATAAAAAAGAACTCGGATTTAGCACGTATTCAATCATTTATTATTATTAACTATTATTAACTATTATTAATCATTATTATAT
The DNA here is from genome assembly GCA_034694065.1 of Camisia spinifer. Classification (NCBI taxonomy): domain Eukaryota; kingdom Metazoa; phylum Arthropoda; class Arachnida; order Sarcoptiformes; family Camisiidae; genus Camisia; species Camisia spinifer. The sequence goes on from JAQFXV010000545.1 coordinate 7,075, forward strand.
GTTATATTAATTAAACGTTTATATTGTTTAAGACATCGTAAGAAACGTATGCGTCAGTTGAATAAGAAAATGAAAATGGGTTTAGATTTAGATAATACTGAAGACATGTTCGAAACATTTATCGCACAAACGAATATTCGTTATTCATATTATAGCGAAACACATAAAATATTGGGTAATACTTATGGAATGCTTGTATTGCAAGACTTTGAAGCCATTACTCCTAATCTTTTGGCGAGAACTGTAGAGACTATAGAAGGCGGAGGTATTATAGTTATACTTCTCAATAGTGTTAATTCACTCAAACAGTTATACACAATGGCAATGGATGTTCACTCCAGATATAGAACAGAAGCCCATCAGGACGTAATTGCGAGGTTTAATGAAAGGTTTATACTATCAGTCGCTTCATGTAAAAAGTGTGTTGTCGTTGACGACAAACTTAATATACTTCCCATCTCTTCACATGTGGCGGATATCACTCCTGTCCCTAAAACTGATTCAACCACTCGTTCATCGCCTGAAGACATAGAATTATCTCAATTGAGAGAATCATTGTCTGATACACAACCCGTCGGTTCTATAATTAATTTGTGCAAAACCTTAGATCAGGCAAAAGCTGTTCTTAAGTTTATTGATTCTATTTCTGAGAAGACATTGAGTTCAACAGTTTCTCTGACTGCAAGTCGAGGCAGAGGTAAATCAGCAGCACTTGGTTTAGCCATTTCTGCGGCCATTGCTTTCAATTATTCAAACATTTACGTGACTTCACCTTCACCTGAAAATTTGAAAACACTTTTCGAGTTCATTTTGAAAGGATTCGATGCCATTCAATTAAAAGAACATTTAGATTATGATGTAATCCAATCAACAAATGTTGAATTCAATAAAGCTGTCGTTCGCATAAATATATTTCGAGAACACAGACAAACCATTCAATACATTCATCCAACCGATGCTCTTAAGAATAAAATATTGGGTCAATCGGCAGAACTGGTGGTCATTGACGAAGCGGCCGCTATTCCGCTCCCAATCGTTAAATCATTGATCGGTCCGTATCTGGTGTTTATGTCCTCAACAATTAATGGATACGAAGGAACTGGTCGTTCACTATCACTAAAGTTATTACAACAACTTCGACAGCAGAGTTCAACGTTTGGCACAAAGTCTGGAACAGTTTTAACGGGACGTAATTTACATGAATTAACTTTAAATGAATCGATTCGTTATCAAAACGGTGATGATGTCGAGCAATGGCTCAATAAATTGTTATGTCTGGACGCGAGTGTAGTCGAATCACCTCCAACTTCTGGATGTCCTGTTCCTCAAGATTGTCAATTGTTTTATATAAATAGAGATACATTATTCAGTTATCATAAGGCATCGGAATCTTTTCTGCAGAGAATTATCGCTCTATACGTTTCATCACATTATAAGAATTCTCCCAATGATTTACAGATGATGTCTGACGCGCCCGCACATCATCTGTTCTGTTTATTGCCGCCAATCAGTGATCAATTGAAATCCAAAGGCAAACTTCCAGATGTTTTGTGCTTTATTCAGGTCTGTTTAGAGGGAGAAATATCTCAGGACTCTATTATGAATAGTTTGTCAAGAGGTAAGCGTGCGTCTGGAGATCTGATTCCATGGACAATATCACAGCAGTTTCAGGACTCACACTTCGGATCACTTTCAGGCGCAAGAATCGTAAGAATTGCCACTAATCCTAATTATCAAGGAATGGGTTACGGATCACGAGCTTTACAATTATTGGAAGATTACTATAGGGGTCACTTCAATCTAGACCTCAATGAAAATATGGACAGAGATGTCATCGAAGAATCGATAGAAAATAGTGAAGATATGAGTGAAAGTTTAAAACCACGAAAATCATTGCCTCCTTTATTGCTGGCTTTGAATGAGAGAAAAGCAGAACAATTAGATTATTTGGGAGTTTCTTTTGGAATGACGAGTGAATTACTCAAGTTCTGGAAAAAGTCTGGTTTTGTTCCCGTATATTTGAGACAAACGCCAAATGATTTAACAGGAGAGCATTCATGCATTATGTTAAAGATAATCGACGATCAATCCATTAAAGACCCAAATATTGTGTCTCAAAGAGCTAATAATTGGTTGAAGGAGTTTTGGGTTGATTTTAGGCGAAGATTTATATCTCTTCTATCGTATCAATTCAGCAAATTTGGGTCCGCTTTTGCTCTTAATATTTTACAAAATATTAACGTCAAAATAGACTCAAATCAATGCAAAGAACTCAATAAAGAAGAATTAGAAACACATTTAACACTCTATGACTTGAAAAGACTTGAACTTTATTCTCAGAATTTAGTTGACTATCATTTGATTGTAGACTTATTGCCCGCAATCGCAAAACTTTATTTTTTGCAAAAGTTTAGCTCAAATATTCATTTTTCTCACGTTCAAAACGCTATTTTATTGAGTATTGGACTTCAGCATAAAGATATCGATGAAATATCAGTTGAATTGGGAATACCATCGTCTCAAGTGTTGGGTCTCTTCAGCAGATCTATTAAAAAAATTGCCACTTATTTGAAAAGCATTAAAGAGAAAGCTATTGAAGAAACACTTTCTAATGTTAAATCTATTGGTGAAAATAGTATGCGTCCAATCAATCAATCATTAGATGATGAGTTAGAAGAGGCCGCAAATATCGTCAAAAAAGCTGAAAATAAAGAGTTTAAGCAGTTATCTAAAGATCTGACACAATATGCTATCAAAGGTTCTGAAGATGATTGGGATAATGCTCTAAAAGGGAGTCAGAAAACGCTTATTTCTATAAAGAGGTAATATTTAATCATTTTATTTTTTATAATTTTTAATTTAATATCTATTTTTTCAATTTTAACTCATAATAGTTTAGGAAAACGCCCGGCTATTGATGAACCAAAACATAAACAAATAAAACAACAGAAATCAAAGAAATTCAAATCTAAACAAAGAAGAAATTGAAAAATATATTAATTGTATTTTCGATTTACTTTTGAAAATTGTTAAATTATATAGTATTATAAATTTAAAGCAATGAATAAATCGTTTTGTTTGCAAAATATAATTTATTACGTTTATTATTTGGTAAATACCGGTGAAGACAACAATACTTTAGAATCGAGATGAAAAACAATTTGTTTGATAGAAATGCAATATATTCGAGACGAGCATCGCTTGAAAAGCTGGACCCAAATAATTATATAGAATATTCAATTGTGTTTATTTTTATTATACTCTTTTTTGTTTCCATTGCAGGTGTATTCAAATACATTTGAAATTAAGTTAATAAACTCATTAAAAAATTCTTAGTTATAATGCATCCGCAGTTTATATCTTTAGAAAAAATTTTGAAGTTTGAGTTAATAAATGTATAACTGAATTGTTTTAAATCTATTTTTTGATAAATATTAAATGAGTGGAATAATTATTATTTTAAATAATATTTGATTTGAGGCATAACTCTTAACTGAAAGCCCGCCTGAGCTGTTCTCCCGCCCGATACTCGTCTCGACAATAATTAATGTGAAAAACTTTCAATAGAAAAGCTATGGTTTTTTTGATAAACTTTGATGACAAAGCGGACAATTGTTGAATGTAATCAAATCAGATTTAAATGCCTTGTGTTGACATCTAGTACATGACCACTGTTGTGATGGATCCATAATTGGTCGGCCACTTGCTATACAAATAGCAAACTTTGTGTGACAACTCGGACAGACAGTACACCAGTCGGATATCATTGTTTCGCAATAAGTGCACTCACTCTTTGTTGAATTTCTTGAGTCTTTGGGGGAGTTTTTGCTGAATATATTGATCGCCAATTCTTCATATATAATTCTTCTCTCATTTGATATGCTATCACATGATTCTAACTTTATAAATGCTTTCGAACAGATAGAAAAGGCTTTATTGGCAGCACTCGAAAGAGCTAATAAACAGTATATTTCTTCGGCATCAATAAAATCTTCGTAATCTCTTAAATGTAATGCAGTTTTCATCGCAGAATCAAAATATCCGTCATATAGTTGTCGTTGACATAGAATCAGAAAATGATAGGCTTCAGCACCTATTATAGGATATACCGTAATATTTAATTGAGTGAAACAATATAAATAAAAATTAATTCAAATGAAAAGGTCACCTTTCCAGGGCTCGTCCAAAGACTTTAAATTCATGGCCGCAAATGAGAACGAATCGTCGTTTAACAATGCGTTAAGAGTTCCCGATTTCTTATTTTGTTTGGCCGGAGATTTACGGTTCTCTTCATAGAGTAAACCAATCAAAGTATATAACTTTTTCAATAGAATAGGATCTGCTCTCTTATCTCTTTTTTCGTCATCAATAACTTTCAATAACATATGGGAGGCATCGAATACTTTATTTGCTTTGCGATACAGCTCAACGATATCAAAATATTTTTCTTTCGATAAAAGATGTTCAGCATATTTAGAAAGCAATGAATCAATATTTGGTACATCGTATTCATGCGCTAAATCAATAGCCATTTTCCATTCACTCATTGTTACGCAACAATTAATAGCTAAGTCTACTTTTCTAGCTTTGAGATATGATTGAACCGCATCTTTACACATACCCACAGATTCAAAAATACGACCGAATTCTATTAATATCGGGTGATTATCATTAAAATTTGTGACCAATTTTTTGAGCCCTTCATAGTTTTCTTGAATACAATAGCATTCAAACAGTCGGTCAAAAGCAGCCGATTGTTCGTAATGAATAACTGCTTCTTCCCAGTTATGATTGTCTGCGTAGTGATCACCTAAATTGCAGAGCGCGTCACGCATTTCGTTATCATTACTTGAGCTGAAATCGCCTTTCAATAGGTCCACAACTCTTTGATAGTCTCCTAAAGTTTTACGCATTTGAATCGCTAAATCTCTTCTATCAATATCAAGATAAATATTTTCCGCGTCATCGAATTGTCCATTAAATGCATAAATTTCTGCTCTTTTAAGTGAATCATTTTTCAGTTGAGCCACACGTTTAACAAATTGTATGCCTTTATAATCTTTGCATTTAACCATTGCTAGTTCTGCAACATTAAGATCAAGTGCATTAAGTGCTGATTGTCCTAAAAGACGCCATAGTCTTGGATGTGACTGTTCTTCGATATAATGAATGGCTTCACTCAGTTCTACTTTATCGAGGAGTTTTCGGGCGTCGAGAAGAGATTTCGTTTCATAATCAATGACATGTTCACTAATCTTAGTAATAGACGAACCTTCGCCTTGATTTCCATCACTTATCAATTGATCGAGAAGTACAGTACGAACTGATAAGTCATCGACAGAACAGATGTGACCGCTGGAGACAATCGGATCCTCTGGTTCTAATGTCTGTGTATTAAATACAATAAGTTTTGTCTTTTCTGTGACTGCAATCATATCGCAATTATCTGAAGCCCATTTCATATCCCAGGCATCATGTCTTTCAAGATCTAATAGTTTACCACTTGATTCAGATTTTCCATTAGTGTTTGCCTCAAAATCATATATAAATAAAGTTCCATTTGAATCGATGACAGATAACTTACTCGAGTCTTTATTTAGTAAAATTTTAGAAGGAATACAATTTAAATTAAACCGATGTATGACAGTCGCGTTCGGCAATAAATATTGCTGAAAACAACCCGATTCTTGTCCAATAATTAGAAACTTTTCAGAAGCAGTAATGCATACAATCGGATCATTTCGTGATACGAATATACTTATAGTTTGGTTTTCATCTTCGAGATCATTTCCATCAATAGATAAACCCATTTCTGAATAATTTAATCTTTGGGTTGTAATACCTTTTGGTGCAATGCATTGAACAGAAGGTGTCTTAAATCTCCAGATAATAAATGATTCTTTAGAGGCAGCGATAACTCTTGTACTGTTCATTGTAATAAAAATGACCAATTGTTCGATATTAACCATATCAACAGGAGTTCCGATTGCATTACATATAATCAGTGACGAAGTGTTGCGCTTTTTGACACCAATTTCATCAAATTTAGTTGCGATTACACAGTTATTACCATAACATGATATCTGTAACAAATTTCTAACACTCTTCACATGTTTAGCATCAGACGGAATGTGCCAAAAGATAACTGTATTTGTGTGTCCACTGACTTGTGTCTGATCGTCATTACTCTGATTCTGATCTATAGCATAAACTACTGTGGATGCAAAATAACACCATTTATAATTTGGTCGTATGTTTGCGAAAAATATATAGGAATCAACGGCTAAAGCAATTCTAAGGCCTTCCTTTTCCCACGAACACGAATATATGTCTTTTCCCGGAACTCGTAGTGTTTGAACAAATTCTCCAAAAGGAGTGTAAAACTTAACAAAATTGCGTTTATTATCACTTTCATTTTCTAAACGACCCGTAACTGCAAGTAAAGTTCCGCTACAATTCCAACGAATGCAACTTATTTTAAGCTCAACATCAATAATAATAGGAGAGTCATCGCATTCATATTTCATTAGTTGTATTCTTCCATTTTCAAAAGCAATGGCAAGAGTTGGTGCGTCGCTATTGAATGGTCCGATCAAACAATTGTACCACTTTATACCTATAATTTGAGCAGTACTGCCATAACCGGCACTTCTTCCATAAATTCCTTGAACTCCTGGCAGTGAAACTTTTGAAATAAAGTTTCCGTTTTGGTCATAAACATGAACTTCAGAATCGAGAACACCGAACAATATTAGTTTTCCATCTGGAGACCATTCGACTTGAGATAAACGCATTCCTTTCAGTTCTTTACCCCAAAGTCGATTGCCATCAACAGAGCCAACAATGACAGCTCCGTCTTCGTAAACAATGCAAATTTTGAGTCCATCGAAAGTCCAGGCCATCCCACGCACTACTGATTTATTGCGATTATTGACCATTTCTTCATACCACGAACCTTTGTATAGCATCCAAACTATTATAAGACCACTTCCATCACTTGATGTCAACTTCTGATAGGGTTCGTTCCAACACAGGTTCTCAACACAACCCGAATGTCCCTCTAATGTCTGATTCATTGATAAGTTTTTTGGTGCAGCCAATCCTCTATTCTTAAGGCCTTCACTCTCTCCGGAGTCAAGTTTAAGAACTTTAAGCAAACCTTCGTCACCACCGCATGCTATAAACCCGTGTTCAGAACTCCATACAAGACCTTTCACTTTACTATTATTTGGAATCGCGATCTTTTTACTCAAATAAACAAACATTACTTTTATTTGAATCTAAATCAATTATATTCTTAAAAATTCAACTGATTTGTTATGTTTAATAACTTTATGAGAATTAAATATATTTGTTATGAATATTCTGTTGTGTTACCAAAGTTACCAAATTTGAATCAACCATAACTTAAGAGTATTTTACGCATGCATTCACTTATTCTTTATAATTCTGTAAAACTCTTTATATTTAATTCGGAAATATAATTATTTATATGTAAAATAATAATTAGTCCTAAAGAATGAATGAATATCTGTAATATTGTTTGATTAACTAAAAAATTAAATATAAATAATGTAATTTGTCTGATTTTACTCATTAAAAAAAATGAAATCACAGATTATGAGCGCTTTTGACTTGAGCAAAATTATTAATCAGACAAATGTCATAATATATACTCTATGATAGACTTTAAATTAGACGTTAATATAATTTAAAACTAATTCATATAAATAATGGTTTTCTATTGATACGCAAAAAGGCATAAAACTTAGTTATAATGATTAGTATTCAGTTATTTGAAAACATTATAAATAAATATAAGAAAATAAATTGAATGCAAAATTTACAAATCATGAGTTGAAACTAAATATACTCTTAATTAAAAACTTGTTTTCAATTATTGTATTATTCATTTTTCCTAAAAATATACTCAGTTTTAGAATTGTTTTCAAATTAAGCCATAAATAATGATTGTCTTAAATAGAAAATATAGAAAACAATATATAAGACACATATCTGTCACTAAAATAGGAAAAATGATTTCATTATTTAATATAATTTATAAAATAATTTAATCAATAACTGAATCGTAATTTTTGAGAATAAGGAAGCGTTTATTGAGTTAAAAACATCTTTGAATACAATTATTATTTTCACATTTTTATAAGAAATCAAAAACAAATTAATGAAATAGAAATCAATTATTGAAAAAAGGAATCAATTTTCGGACAAATCGAAAAATTAATAAAATGTTTGAACGAAGTGTTAATGAAAGGGAATCGTAATTATATTTCTTGACTGGCTTTGGTTTTGGTGAGTCCTCCAGTTTGAGTGCTTTTCTTCGGCAAAAGAACAGAATGAATATTAGGAAGAACTCCGCCCTGAGATATAGTGACCCCACTCAACAATTTATTCAATTCTTCATCATTTCTTACGGCCAATTGAAGATGTCGGGGAACTATTCGTGTCTTTTTATTATCTCGGGCGGCATTTCCCGCCAATTCAAGTACTTCTGCCGCTAAATATTCGAGAACAGCCGCCAAATAGACGGGTGCGCCTCCGCCCACACGCTCACTATAATTACCTTTTCTTAACAATCTATGAATTCTTCCGACGGGAAATTGAAGGCCAGCTCTTGAAGAACGAGATTTTGCTTTACTCTTCACTTTTCCTCCTTTTCCTCTTCCGGACATTTTCTGTTCAATCAATAAGTAATTAATTTAATTGTAAATTCAATTTAAAACTCAAATAACTTACAATTTATTACTTATTGTTAGCGTTTTTACAAATAATAAGAAAACTTGTTATTGAAAATGAATTCTCAAATAATAGATTTGCGCCAAAAACACACCCTTTATATACCTATTGAGTGATCACGTGATTCAGTACTTGTATCTGTTTTTCATATAAACCAATCAGAATCGAAAAAATTGTGAACTTAGTCTCAGTTCATATTCAGTGAAAACGATAGAATTGATGAAAACGAGTGTTGAGTCACTCTTTAGGAAAGTATAATAAAGTCAATACGACTGAAGTCATGCGCAATCTATCGGTTCAAACGTTTAGTCAGCGTTTCAAAAGTTTTATAAACAAAATATGTTTTATAAAAATACTGATATTTTAGTAAATATTTTCCTTAAATTAATTGTTATTAAAATTAAATATAATAAATAATAATGAATGTATTGATACAAATATTAATAAATATAATGATGTCTTTATTGGCTTTTTATATAACACTTAAAGTAATACCAAAAGTAAAGCCACTCTTTATTAAAGCCAATTTATTTGGTTTCGATCTTTGCAAAAGTGATAACAAAACTAAAATGTATTTATTATTTATTTATAATCAATTATTAAAACAATTAATATATTTAGAGCTGAATCTCAAGGAGTGATTACGGGCTGTATATATCTTGTGGTTATGTTTCTATTTATTCCGATTCCTTTCACTCCATTCAAAGCGAATCCATTGGGTTATGAATGGCTTTTCTCTCTACAAGACTTCAGACATGAAGTGGTAATCAATTTAATTACTATTCAATAATAAATAGTAAGAATAATAAATTTAAATCTATTTATTATATAATGAACGTATAGTTCGCACAATTCATAAGTGCATTGCTATCGATATGTTGTATGATATTTCTTGGTTTTGCTGACGATGTATTAGACCTCAGATGGAGAACAAAGCTATTATTGCCTACAATCGCAACAATACCACTATTGATGGTATATTTGGTTACTTATAATAACACAACAATAATAGTTCCGAAGCCTTTAAGGGAATTATTAGGATATAGTTTATATTTGGGTCCATTATATTATGTATATTTAGGAATGTTAGCCGTCTTTTGTACCAATTCTATCAATATTGTCGCCGGTATTAATGGTATAGAAGCCGGTCAGGGATTAGTTATCGGTCTTTCTATTATTACTTATAATATAATAGAGTTTAGTTCAGATCAATGGCAGTGCCATTTGTTTTCATTGCATTTTATGTTACCATTTATTGGTGTGACGACTGCTTTATTATACCATAACTGGTATCCGTCACAAGTGTTTGTCGGCGACACTTATTGCTACTTCGCTGGCATGACTTTTGCTGTCGTTGGAATACTCGGACATTTCAGTAAAACAATGCTTTTATTTTTTATGCCTCAAGTATTCAACTTTCTATACTCTTGTCCTCAACTCTTCCATTTTGTTGACTGTCCGCGACATCGACTCCCGAAGTGAGTCAATCATTTATTTTCAATTCAATGATGTCTTATCTCATAATAATTATTCTCTGATTTCAGATATGATCCAAAAGAAGATAAATTATATGCGAGTACTTTTCAAATGAAATTAAGTCAAACTAAAACATTGGGCGCTATTTTCATACGTATTTTGCGTACATTAGGTTTAGTTGAATACAAAAAAGTATCCCAAACTACAGATACATTCGAATGCTCTAATCTTACAATAATTAACTTAATTCTAGTCAAATTCGGACCAATGAAAGAAAATAAATTAACTATTTTATTGTTAGTTATTCAGGGATTGTCCACATGTTTGGCTTTATTTATTCGATACGGTGTTAGCAAATTATTTTATTAATTATTCGACGAATAAATAATTTATTCATTGCTTTATTGATTCAAATATTGTTCAATTTTATTATATTTATTTTCACTCAATTGTTCATAAGATTATTTACAAATAAATTTGAACTTAAAAAATAGCCGAACAGTAGACATGAGTCGATATTTTTCAGCCTTAAAAAATTTTTCTTTATTATAATTACAGCAAAACTTTTTTTTCCAATAAATCGATTTTATCTTGTATTTCAAAATTTAATATTTGAAAACTTGCTTTAAAATTGAAAAGTAAGTGATATTATTGGAAAATATAAACTGATAAAAATACTCGACTTTTAGTGATTCATCTCAAATGTTATTATGAAATAATATTTGTGTCCAACATTTTCCGTAATATTCATCCTTTCTTTTCATCATTCAATGGTATAATCGATACTTTAATTTAATATATCTATAAGTTTTCGAGAAATCGATTCCTTTCTTTCATATAGTTTTATAACAAGATATAAAAACTCAATGATCGGGTTTAGGAAAAAGATCTCACGCATTGAAATTCAGGATTAATAAATCGATATATAGTGTGTTCATTGCTTTAACAGTCATGTCCTTAAAATTATTTATTGACAAATTACATGTACGTTCAGGTGTTCAATACTTGGGTTGGCTCTCATTCAAGATTTATCAGTTTTTTTGTACAGAGTTTAAAAAAATTATCAAAATTAAAGGAAATTACAGTATTTTCAATTATGCGCAGGTTTTTCGACTGTTATTTTATTTGGGGATTCACTCACATACCAAACCTATACCAGTCATATAATTGCTAAACTCTCTTATATTTCAGTCATTTCATTATTTTGTTTTTTAAAAATATTAAATTGTAAAATAACTCAATTTTAGGAAATCAAAATATCTGAAGAGATAATTATGAAAATAAAAGCTAATTGATTAATAATGAATCAGTATTTTAGCCCCAAAAAGCTTATATAAATCGAGTACAATAGGCTCTATCTTTTTGTGGCTAATTTTAGATTTTAAAATCTTAGACATTTATAAACTCAATTATATTAAGGTTTAAATATAGAGATGAATTTTTACATTTCAATTATTTTCATTTATATGATTTTGAGAAAAAGAAAAAAGTTCTATTGTAATCACCTGTGAAGTAAAGTTTTGACTCACCAGACCGTCAGGTTTAACAACTCTGAGCCAATCCTGTGCTAAATTAAATGACTTATTTTTTCCCAATAGAACGGAGTAATTGTCAAAAGCACTTACTTTGGACTTATTTACAGTAATCCTCAAATCCAATTATGATAACTTGAATCTTGAAGATTTTTACACAATTAACATAATTATAATTATCTGAAATCAAATATTAACGGACAATAAGTTGGCTGTAATAAAGAGATTATTTCATTTTATTGTAATAAATTTCAGTAAAATATTGCAAATAGTTTTTTAAATTTATTTAAAATAAGTCAAGTAAACGAAATGTATTTTTGATGCCGTCTTATTTGAAATTCGATCTCATTTAAAATCCAGAGAAAATCCATATTGTAGTCAACCAAACAATACTTTGTTGATCATTCAATCATTTTTTTAGTGACTGAAACACTAAAGCTTCAAAATTAAATTTGAACTTAAATACAGTATAACTGAAATACAGATACATTTGAAAACAATTTATTAAAATTAGAGTTTGAATCAAAATTATCAATCGAATTAATTAATTTTTAACAGAATTAAAACAATTTTTTCGAACTATTTCTACCATTGTTTTATTTTAATCGAAAATTTAAATATTTAATTATATATTTGAAAATATGTGAAGCTTTCAAATAAGTTTGTGAAATGGATATAATATTAGTTCTAGAATAGAATTTTCAGTCTCGAAATTCAGCCCTACACTAAAGTACAGTATCATAAAGTTAATACTGTACAGAGACCCAAATATTTTTAGAAACTTGTGTTTTTTCGACATAATTTTTTAAATAAACATCAAAATGTCATGAAATTGAAAAGGATTTTGCAATTTAATATCATTAAAAATAATGTGAAATCATTTTTCAGAAAAATCTCTTAATTTTCTATAAAATTCAAGAAATCTAAATTTAAGGTGCGAAATAAGTTTAGAAACTTTACCGATTTTTGGGGATTGTGATCAATCGCTAGTAGATATCAGTCTAAAACTTTGTGAACATTTAATTTATGATCCGATTATCGAAAATCAGAGTTTCAACTCCGAAACATCAGGTTTAGGCCCGCGGGCCTAAATCGAGTACCGAACTTCGGACGCTTTGAATCTGGTCAAACAATCCAGATAATTCATTTAAATTCTGGGAACTATATTTTCATGGTATAGTGAATATTTGTTGCAAAAATCATCCAGATTGATTATGTTTTTGACCAGTTTTCGGTAAAAGTAGAAATATTCTACCCGATTCTGGCCTGTTAAACACAGAATCAGAGCAACAATAAAATTTTTGAAATTATTTTCTATTTCCGATATGATTATATTATCCTTAACCGCAACCAATTTTAATTTTTGCCGATTTAATTTTGATCGCCGCGTGTTTAAAACGCAAGATTAGTTATTCCTATGTATTTGTTTATTGGAAAATTATTGATGAACTTTGAACAAGCGGCGATCAAAATTGGATTTAAAAAAAATTGAAATTGGTTGCAGTTTAGGATAACATGATCATGTCGGAAAAAGAAAATAATTTTAAAAATTTTATTGTTGCCCTGATTCGGTGTTTAACCGGTCAGAATCGGATAGAATATTTCTACTTTTACCGAAAACTTGTCAAAAACATGATCAATCTAGATGATTTTTGCAACAAATATTCACTATACCATGAAAATATAGTTCCCAGGATTTAAATGAATTATCTGGATTATTTGACCAGATTCAAAGCGCCCGAAGTTCGGTACTCGATTTAGGCCCGCGGGCCAAAACCTGATGTTTTGGAGTTGAAACTCTGATTGATTTTCGATAATCGGATCATAAATTAAATGTTCACAAAGTTTAAGGCTGATATCTGCTAGCGATTGGTCACAATCCCCAAAAATCGGTAAAGTTTCTAAACTTATTTCGCACCTTAAATTTAGATTTCTTGAA
>JAQFXV010000546.1:0-20758 GCA_034694065.1 Camisia spinifer
ACAATACAGATAAAGCATTTATCAAAAATGTATAAAAATGCTTATTGAAGATGAACTTTTTCTAAATTTCGTTTCAACTATTTGTCATTTGGCAAAAGCCCTTCGAGTAATCTCTAGTTTTAGAATATAAAAGAAGAATTGTTTTGCTGATAAAAATATTTTACATTAGAATTTAAATGAAAAATAAAAATCGTTTACATTTTCACTTAACGACAAAAGTAGTTTTAGTATTTGTACAAAAGCTGATGTTATGACTAAAATATATAGAGAGTTAGAGTGATATCAACTATGATAGCGTATAATGCAATTATCATAATTAGAATATTTACCTCTAGAGAATTCAATACATTAATGTCAGTGGACATGCAAAATATGATCTTCATCCCTAACTAGTGTTTCATCCGGGATCCCGGGATCCCGGGATCCCGGCTTCCCTGGAAATGAAATTCTCCGCATTTATTGGGATCATGATTAAAAATTGGATAAAAATTTCATTGATTTCAGTTTATTTTCCTCAGTTTGTATATTAACTTGTAATGATGATTTATGAATAAATAATTTAAAATTAAGAAACGGTCAAATTAGTTATTTTTGAGTTGAAAAAAAGCTTAAACTTTCTTTGAATTTTTTGGATTTTTTCGGATCCATAAAACGATATAGTTTTATATCATAAAAGTCGAATTTCGTGCTTTTAAAGTCTTTAATGAGCATTGCAATCATGTTGATCTTGAAATAAAGCTGAATAAGAGTCATTCCTGGTAACTTTATAACCTAAAATGCGGGATTCGGGAAATGAGAACCGAATTTCCCGGTATAAGCTTTTCCCATAAGGTTATCCTCTATCTCTAACTCTTAACCATCTCAGAAAAGGTCAGACTTCACGACTTATTTTCATAGCTATCAGTATAATTTTATGAACTTCATGAATGATAAGCTGATTGGAATTTATTGAAAGTCAAAAGGGGTCAAATCAGTATTGGAATAAATATTTGTAACGAATCGCAAAAGTCATACCCCATTCAGATGATAAATTTTCTCTAGAAAAAGACGAGTTTTCGAGGATTTTCCTGCTAATAAACACGTTTTTGGGATAATTTTTGGAAAGATTTAACTTATTAAATACAAAATTCAAAATAATTTCATTGGAATTTTAATTATTTTTTGGGAAATTTAATTGCATATCTAAACAAGACTGACACAGCATTACAAAACTCGGATTGTGATTGTTTCAACTAAAATTTCATTTATTTCCTTTATTAATAATGCCATGCTTGTATATCATTATTAGATATCTTCCTTTTGTAAAAACTTGAATTCTTCTAATTCATTAGTGAATAGCTTGCCTTTATTAAAAACCCAACAATACTATACTCCTAATTCGTTATTGATAAAGAGCCCTTCTTTCAACTGTTAATAAAGGCAATGTGCACAGACCGACAGACAGGATTTCGAAACTATATATCTATAGTTGATTTTTAGCACAATCCGAGTTAAAAACTTGTCAAATAGATCTGATGAATTTTGAAATCCTACTCATGGAGCATAACATTGACAAAGACTGTATATTCTGATAATTTACGATACTTTATTCAGTGGGGTTTTTATTTGAGGCTTTGGAGTAAAAAACTTGATAATAAGATATTCGCTCATTTAAATAAAACTATTACTCCTAATAATGTTTAAAAGTTGAATGATGATTCTGAAACTAATTAATAATTCAAAATTATCGTACTATCTATAATTGGGTGAATTTAAAATGCAAGTGATTTTAAGGAAATAGAAGTAATTCCTGGTTAGATTTGATAATTCAATGGTTAGGTATTCAACAGCTTTTCAAATTTAATCGAATGAAAGCAATAAGATATTATACAAAATCAAATTAAACTTTAGTTCTTATGGTAGTCACATAAACCTCATCTACGATTTTAATGTCAAAGATAAGAATAGTCAGATCATTCACTGTTTTTCAAGCCTAATAAATGAGAGAATTCAGAACTTGCGATTCATTCATCACTGAAACGATTGTCATAAGTTGTTAAGTACTTTTGATATTAACTTCCGATATTCGAATTTTTTCAGAAGAAGATTCGAGTTTTTGAAGTGAGTTTATTTAATAAAACAGAATGTTATTTTTGGAATCTTCAAAATGCATTTTTTCTGCTAATTCAGAATAAAACTGAATGACATTTATTTGGATAAAATAGTGAAACAGAGCTCTACCAAAGATAAAAACGAATCAGATTAAGGTTTTGGTAAAGTTTAGAACAAAACCAATTTAAGTATTAGTCAATGTTTTTAATATTGACTGTGAATATGAAGATAATTGATTGCAAAAGCTAATCAAACTTTATTAATGTTTGTTTAATTTCAACACTTATATAGTTATGCATTAAACATAAAACTTTCTTCAAAGTTGAGCAAAGAATTAACTGATTACACTTTAGTTAATTCTTTCCTCAACTTTGAAGAAAATTTTATAATTAATGCATCACTTTATAAGCCTTGAAGATTCTCTATTATAACTACAAGAGATTCGAATGAAATTTTGCTGTTATTTCCATTTGAAAGCTCAAAGATTTATATTTGCGTAAAATTAGATAATTCTAACTCAAAATAAAATAAAGACGAAGTTTTGCTAACTTTACAATATAGTTCAAAATGATAAGATTAAATGAATTTCAAGAACTATATATTCGGTAAAATGATGAAAATTGTGGAAATAAATTGCTTCGAAATTTTGCTTTTTTACATTTTGGGTGCTTTTACTATTAGACAAATTTATTTACATTTTTATAAAATTTTACAAAAAAGTTAAATTGATAAATAAATTTTAAAAAATGGTCGTTTAAATCCATGAATTGTGATACGGATTGGATGAATACAAATAGAACGATAGACTGAACTCTATTTTGATCCTTTAAACAATATGTAATAACTTCTAATTTTGAGAATTCATGAAGTCTTCAACTATTGAGTGAATTGAAATTCGTTAAACATGTATTAATTAGTGTCACATTAGTTTTGTTCGAATGGAATCTTAAGTTCAGCTTTTGATTCGATGGTCTTTCATTATTTTTATGCATTTCACTTAACTTATTATTGAAAGCATTCAAAATTATTTATAATATATGTTTGTGTAATTTATTTTTCAAAACCAAACATATGTTTAACTATTTTGCTTTTTATTTATAATGTGAGAAAAATCGATAATTAATTTATTTCATTTGATTCATTTTTAATGATTAGAGAATTATTGAAATTTTAACAAAATATTGAGTATTTATTAAATTTTTTGAAAAGTTCAAAGAACTTAATTAAAGAAACCGAAGTTTATTGCATCACATTTAAGAATTTAATGTCACACAAGAATATTTAATTGGTGTCAATTAATTTAGAATAAAGTTTATTTTCATTTTATGTAATCCTGCATAATATGTAGTAATAATTTTTCTAATGCATAATTGATTGAAATGATTCGATTGGGATTCAAACTGCTATCAAAATAGCTTAACACTTAAATCTATAAAAGAAATCTATAATTTAACTCAAATCAGTGTTATGGAAACTAATTCAAAACATTGAAAAATATTAAAATCTCTGTCTCTATCTCTCTTTTCCCAATTTTTGAGTCATTCACTACTCACATAAATAATAAATATCAACTGAAATAAGGAAAAGTCAATTTTTCCTTTGAAGAGACTTTGTTAGTAAAATAGACATGAATTTGAGACTTGGATAAACTTTGACACTCATATCATACATAGAGTGTATCATACTTTTAAGCTTCAATTGCAATATTTCAAAAGTATAGCTATACGTACAGTACTGTAACAGAATTGTACACTAATAAGACTGTGCATTACTCTATCACTAAATATGACTCATTGATTCTCTTCTATTATAAATGTTCGAAATAACAAGAAAATAATATCGATATCTGTGTTTGGATGGATGGAAGATCATTAAAAATAGAGTAGCATTTCTGATACTCTATTCAATCAAACAAAAGTATAGAAAGTTGTTTTCTTACTTAAACCAAGACTTCTATTGGCCACAAACTGAAAATAAGAATAATTCATAACTTTCTTATGCAACAGATCACTACTATTTGAAGGTTTAAAACTTGATCTGTATTATAATATTATTAGCAAATAGTGATAAATAATATAATTTATAACTTGAGTTTGGAATTTTTGTGAGAAAGGCCTGAACTCTTGGCATTCACCGCGTGCCTTATGGTATTAAATACACATCGAGGCAAACAGTGAACACGGAGAGTATGGCATTCATAAAACAATTTTCAATTAATTTAACTTTACTTCAACTATTAAAAACTATTTTGTTTTTCTTCTTTTTTTGTTCAATTTTTTAGAGATCAAATATTAAAAACACACTCATATGAAATGTATGAGTAGAACAATATGAGACCAGACCAGGTGTGTTATTCCTGTACAGCAGTGATATATTTCATGAAAACAAACCCCAAAAATGTAACTTTTGTGCTTCACCTTAAATAGAACTACTGCTAGTATTTTCCCTCTTTTATATGAGAGCGCACCTAATCTGAGCTCAGACGACGACTTCCGCTCCTTTTTATGTTACACGTATATCGCGCGTGTCTGTCGCGTGCAAATGGACATTTCCATCTGTGCAATTTCCCCAAAATCTATACAAGAGAGAGGAAGATCCTGTATTCTTGTGGCGCTCAGTCTTTCAATATGAACTGCTTTCCAATGATGTGAATCTGAAGCGCACATATGTCCAGTTGAAATGAATGAAAAAAATTCAATCAAAACGTTATTAGTTATTACAGAACTACTGTATAATAAATAACTCGATTCAATTAACTATTAAAACGATAAACTGATCAAACTTTTCACAAACAGTTCATTCACATCAATACAATTAAACAAACATTAAATTGATTTTTGATGAATAAAAATTGGATAATTTTTTCTGTAACTGTGAATTTTGAATACTTTCATAAATTGGTGATTAAATACGACACAACAGTTGGCCAACGGACCCAATAATGAGCTGTAACTATTGTGGACACAGTTCACAAAAAAATACTCATTGAATTTGAGCCAATTAGTGAATAAAAAATTTTGATGCGTGCGGTGGACATGCATTTATGAGCACGTTTGACACTAAGAGGACAGCTGAATGAAGGGAATAGACTCTAAAAACTTCGGCAGTGACACAAACAACAACTTAAATAGAATTATATATAATTTTTATTAAAAATTAACAATTCAGTGGTTACGATGAGGTGAGAAACTGTAAAAATATTACCATTTTTGGCGACAGAACAGCTGCACGAATACGAATGTTGTAGAGAAAGAGAATTTGAGTTGTTGTGAGTGACCCGACCCTAAATGGCATATATGTTACACAAAAAACATTGTTATAAATTGAGAAATATTGAGATATGTTGTCATAAACAATATAAAAGTCACATCAAATAATATCAATATTACAATCCATTTTGATCTAAAATTGCAATAAAGTATAACTTACATCACAAACTATTTAGTTTAATGGACTGATACTCACAAATATAACTCATATAAGGCATATGCGACACAAATTTAGAATCAACTGAAGTGAGTGACCCCGTGTTGAAGGATAGGAATGTGATCTCACATAATGTTTAGCTTCGATGAGACTACAAAGTACTGAACCTCTGAGTCTTTGAGTCAGACTAACCAATACTTTTGCCTGAAGTGGGGTTTATTCGTTGTTCACTTATGAGGAGGAGATTTGTGAACACATTCATGACAATATTGGACTATGACGTACTACAAACACGCGCCAACACGTGGCAAACGCGAGCTAAAGAGCCGGCAGTATTCTATCTGAAACGGGAAAAAAGAAGCAGCAAAATAAGGTCGAGACCATAGTTTAGGGGGAATTTGACGATTATATTGTATATTATAAATAGCGCATACTTTAAACTTTCCCTTACGAGCAATTTCTATAAACCAAAGAGAGCTTATATTGCACTAAAAGCCATGTGCCGTTCATGCAATGCTACCACGTATTGAAGAGAGACTCAATTCTATTCTAAAAAGAAGGGGAAATAATTTGAGCGCATATTATAACAAACCGGTGATCAGTGAGAAAAAGCACGTCTCACGTACCACATGCGCGATCAATGTATGCAAAATTTTGGCAGACGTGGGCCTAAATCTGCCCCAAACGCTCTCGTCTCTCATTGTTTTCTCTATTCTTTTCCCCTAAAGCTGCCAAACATATAACAACCGATACACAGATCGGAGGGGAAGTCATGAGCAGGTGGTAATGGTTGGGCTCAATGTGTCTCATAGTATGTATGTGTGAATGATCACTGAAACGGTAACAGACAATTGTTCTAAAGGGAATATTTACCATTTTAAAGTAACTCACATGCAATACTCAAATCAATAGCTTATACTTAATAAACCATTTTTAACAAGAAAAGCTTTTTTAAGCAAAATATTAATCAGAAAAATTTACACTATTCTCGTAGCAACAGAATAGCTATCGCTATACTATTTGATATATTTATTTATTGAATACTGTAGAACAGACTGCTTTTTCAAGAGTTTATGGTATAATTGTCTACTTTTTATTCGAAGGGCTCTCTTATTTTACCCCTTCTCAAAAGATTGCACTATTATTGGGGTATTTTCAATGTTATACTTTTAACTACATTGTGAGTAACGCATTAGATAAGGGGAAGTAAATATGCAAATTCAATTCACCAAATAGTCAGCTCAGTTCACTTTTCAAAGTGCTACAACAGAACAGCTTTAAGCCTATGATAAAAAGTGAGTTTTGTTTTTTGTATTTTTCATTTCACTCTCTCTTTCGTAACGACCTTTCATTTTCACCCGTGAACCGCACCTTCTATTGCATTGAGTTTAACATAAGTATTATCGAGTAAGCATTTCTAGTTAAAGCTACTTTTCAAAAATAGAAATACAATATCAAGTTGATCAATACGTTGAGCCCGATTCCACACCCAATACTAGCCTACTCTCAATTTGATATATTATAAGATTACAAATTAAAAATTCAGACCACTTTTTATAATTTATGATCAAGTTTCTAATTGAAACATAACTTCAAATCCTTATAATTAAAACTTCTGCTTTTTCACACTAATTCATTCAAAAGTAAGAGGTGTTAACAAATGCAAAAATATATTAAATTCAATAACTTTATATCTGCTTTATATATATGACAGCTTATATGTAATGCGCGAAAGCCTATGTTTTGAGGGCTGAAACGATTTTTTCCATCACATTAAAACTGTATGAATGAGAGAAAAAAATACTATTAAAGTGAATGGAAATACTTAGAATTGGCTCATGTTTATGATCACCAGATCGTTTCTGGTGAATTGATGAACACTAAATTATACATCTATATCTTCACGTGACTCAATGGTTGCGTGACTTAATAAAAAACTAGCCTTATTGTGTTGCATTACCATATTATTGGGATGTAGTCTTACTGTATACTGACTATAATTACTTTATATATCATGAGCAAAAAATTTAAATAATAAGTTTATTTACTTATTCAATTGAAAACATTGCACTTCATTCAGATTTTATTTTCTCCATAATTAATAAAAATATATTCTTTGGCTGTTTTCTTAATTTTTGACTGAGTGTAAATTTGACTTAATTTGAAATGAAATAGTGAAATAGCTATTTCAAAATCTTCATTAAACACATTCAGTTATTGTAAAAAAAATTATTGAGATTTTTGAAAGAATGAATTATCAAAAAACATACCCTTTTGATAGAATTTAAAACTATGGCAAATATGACTTCGAATGAAATCCTCAAAAGTCAAGGCTTGGAGAACAGAACTGAATGATAGGATAAATATTTTCAAGAATACGCACTCATTACTATCTTTTGACCGAAACTTTATTCATTTGTCGAACAAGTCTTTATTATTTAGAATTGAATTAAAATGAAATAAAAACTAGACTCATGTTCACTATGACAACGTTTATCATACAATTAGCTTTTGAACTTAAGTACTCTCTGCTATCTTATGGAAAAACGCATATAAGAGAACAAATTTTACTTTTGCGACAATAGCATATACATCGTGTTTGCATGTCTTCAACACAAAATGTACATTTAATACATGAGAACATTTTTCAAAGAGCAGCAATAATTTTATGCTTCAAAGCTCACGCCAATATCAGATGCATCATTTTTTATTAGAAATGCTGACTCTGATTGCTTTCTCGTATGGACACTGAGTTCATACTGTGCCGGAGGCATCACAAAAACTGCTGAGGACAACAAGAAATGTCCGAATTTCTGATTCTCTTTTCTAATCTTGAGCTATTCTCTGATGCGAGAATCAATTTATTTATTGCCTGATCCTCTCTTGCGGAAAAATTGTCCAGAAGACGAATATTACCATAAAGAGTACCTTTTTTGTATCAATAATTTTGTTATCTATTGAAAGAACTTTGATTCCATTCTTTTTGATACTTTCGTTAACTTTGATAATTAATATAAAGCAAACTATGAAATATAGCCTAAATACTCAAATCTCTGACTTGACCTCTATTATCATAATAATACAAGTTACTCACTTTTTTTGAATACCTGTATATGTTTCAAATTAATTAAAAATTTAGCTTTCAAAATAATTTCACAAAACACTGCAATAATGATTATTTTTGGAAAATATTTCAACTTTAATACAATTGTTATATTGTAATTGTCGAAATCCTTCAACAATGATTCAGTTATGAGTACGTATAATATGCTGATAAAATTCAATTCATAATTAGTGAATACATTATTGTAAGTTAAATAAATCTTTGTAGAGAACTGGATCTTAACAATAAGCTTTTGATTGAAAGCACAAATTTAACTAAATATTTTGCATTTCATTCTAGTTGATGCATATAATATTGGGATACAATTAAGCCAATTTATTATAACTTTTGATTTGCTAGAAATTAGTATTTTTTAAGGTTATCTATAAAAAAAATTTAATGAAGTTTTTAGATAATATAGACAAAGAAAGCAGAGAAAACAGTTGGAAAAGATTTTTTTGCCTTAACCTCTATTTATTGAAAAAAGAAAGTAATTCAATATATTTTGAGTTAATGTTAGAGATTGAACGAAATGAGGAATAACTGCTTGATATACAATAAGTTATATCAAATAGAATTGAGTGTTACAACAAATTAGTAATATATGAACTAATATGTTTGATGGGGAGAACAATTTCTAACTTAAAGTGAGTGTACGCTAGCAATGAAAATTGCCTAATGCCATACCAGGCAAAATGTCATTCAGTTATCCAGTTGTATTAGAGAAAGGAATAGACGGGAGAGAGAGAGAGAGAGAGAGAGAGAGAGAGAGAGAGAGAGAGAGAGAGAGAGAGACGAGACGAGAGGGGAGAGAGAAATGTTATATAGTAAACACAATAGAAATCAGACAGAAAAGCAGTCAGTGACTCACCATCAGCTTTGCCGCACCCTATATAGAGAGTACAGATTATGGCTAAAATATGAATATACATATATGCGACGCAAAATGTATTGTTTCATGATTTATATCTGACTAAAATATAAGCGATTAGAAAAAGAATATAAAAACTATGGAGCCATTGAAACTCATTTACAAATCTGAATATTGAACACTACAAACCTGTACCTCCTCTTCTCCTGTTTTACTTTTTTCGAGTTGAATCGAATCTTTCATTCATAGTGGAAGTGACTTATCATTATCACTATCATAGGTGTGTGAATATAAGGCCCTTTTCCAGAAGGAGTGCCTCAAGCGATGAACCACTTCATGAATGAATTGTTGAGTAACTTATTTTGAGATTTGGAGAAGCCATCGAATAAGGGATCCCATGTTCCAAAACAGGGTCTCTTTATTGAGTCTTCCTCTGAAGCAAATGAACACATTTTTGACTTCAAGCTGGTATATGGTTGACAACAATGATGTGAGAATAGGTTGTGCTTGATAATAATGTTCATCCATAACATTAGACAGTATGGAAGTAATGACAGTAATGAACGCAAAATTTTACTCTTGTATTCGACACTTTTTAGCTGTGACTTCACACCAATTCACTAAAAATTCAAGTGTTAGTGAGGATCGAGTTTTATAGCGAACGGTTTTTCGAGGATTGAGTGCTGGACAGCCGGTAGAATAGAGTGTCTTTATGGGGCCTAATAGTAGTTAAAGCTTCATAGATGATAAGAGACAAGACTACGCTTGCGTTAATAGTAGATTTCGCCCACACGTTTCCACACACTTGCGTAAAACTAGACTGAAGTCACCAAATAGACAGCCAGAATCGATTATCGATTGGTTGCGCTGCTGCCACTCCTTCCCCTCTTTGCCATCAACTGAATAGTGAATCGACATTTTCACCTTTATATTTCAACTATATTAAAAATCTAAAGACGAAAACATGTTGGGTTCACTTTTACTCAAAGCTCATATTCGAGTTTGACTGCCATCGAATGGCAATCTGACTGAATGCGGAGCCGGTTGCAAAAACTTCTCTTCGACTTCATTTATGCATCCCATCTACTAATGCAATAACATTAATCCATCCATAAATACATCAAATGAATCGAGTTGAGCCGTTTTCCTTCTAGTTTTCATTTGGTTAGTTCAGTGTCTAAGCACTTATGCACTGTTCGCGTGCGCATTTCAATGATTTTCGAATACATATATGATAAATACAGTTTACTCTATTGTATTCATAACTTATATTCATATTTCTTTGTGTCCATTAGATTTTGGGCTCAATATAATACAGTTGAAAATTTTTGTTCGATGCACAAAATCTCTTATCGTATTTTCAAGTCTTATTAATACTAAATTCTTCTTTGTAGAGATACACATATTTCTGATTACAACCATAGACTTACAGACACACACATTTATGCAATATGAGCCCACATATACTGTATATACTATAGATTTATATTTATATATCTTTATATATATTGGAGTTATACTTTTGAACCGTCTTTTCATGTATTGAAGAACTGACTCAATACATGTTGGCAATGGTTTAAACTTCATAAATTACTGGTAATCGAAATCGGTGACAAATACGACATCAAAAATGAAAATACCTTAAAATAAAATAAATTAATGATGATTACAATACCTGAGAATTGGATATGTTATCCTATTTTAAAAATAAAGGATTATTAGTTAGAGTTGATATTACAGTAGAAAACATTAAGAATGACATTAGTATATAGTATATGTTGGTTTGACTGCAGTGATAATATTTGAAATTGTCGAATGCATCGCTGCCAGTGATAGGAATATGAGTTATATATACTCTTAACCGAATAAAACCATAGCAGTGAATATTACGTAAGAATACAGATCGATAATCATGAAGGTTAGTATTCGCGAACTTTTTCTCTATTCTCTACTGAATAATATTATGGGAGATTCAATGTAAATGTACTGAATTGTAGAGCTCTGTTATACTAAAATAAAATGTTGGCGATCTTCAAACATTGGCGGTTTCATAAGCTCCTTATCTACAGATAAATTGAAGCTACAATTTATGGCAAAGCATCTAATATTTTAGAAAATATTAATGACAAATAGTAATTGAATGTGTATTTATATACTGTTATGCTATCATATGCTGTATTTCCAATTTATCTAACGATTTCTTGCATACATTAATGCTAGTATTCAAATGTAAAAGCCAAATAAAATTACCGAAAAGAATGATCAGAATATACAATAAAGTCACTGTTAAACTTAGGTTACTATTAAATTGAAAGAGAACTCATCACTGGCAGAAACTATTGTTAGTTCTATTCTATTCCTAGTTTTAATGCATCTTTTCTTCGCCAGTAAACTACACCCTCAATTATTTTCACTTTGAAACTATTCTTTTTAGTTCATTTCAACTTCTATCTTATTAAAGCTTTTCATCCTTAATATCTACGAATATTTGATTAAAAGAAAAATTGTACCGTTTTGTGTGTATTCATTACGTAACTCTAATTCAACTTTATGTCTAACAAAAATGAATGGAAAGTAGGATTTCTAAAGGATTGGATCTGTTCTACTCACTGGTGTACTGAACACTTCTCTATTATATGAACTTATAAACTGATGTCTACTCTTGTGTGAAGCAGAGCCTACTTCTGCTCAATCTTCAAATTTAATTACAAGTATTATACTATTGTTGCTAAACTTTAATCCAAAAGTAACATTCTTTCGGAGAATCTTCTTTAATAATATTAGATCAACCATTTAAAGGTTTAATTATTTTCTTATAACAAATTTGATTAATAATTTAAACATAAGAAAGCAATTTAAATAAAAATTCAGTATTAAATTAATAGAATTTGAATCATCGTAAAGAATGTAAAACAAAGCTGTTTAAAGAGATGAATGCAGTTATAATGATGGTGATCATCATCGTGTTCGATGTATAATTTGGATCGACAACACAAAATCGCTTCATTCGCCTCTTTTCAGTGATGCTGTTTCTATATAATCATAGGATATGAGCATAAATCTTTGTCGATGCACAACTTGGTTGTGAAGCCTTTCAGTGCCTATAAATGCTTAAATCTTGAAGAGCAATAACTCCTCTTTAGAGAAAAGAGTCTTTTCTTAGCATCATCTCACTCATTACCCCCATTTTCAGTCCCCAACTGCTTAAATCTAACAGCTTTGATCAGTTTGGTTTCCATAGCAATGCTTGATATTCAGCAACTACTATATCCTCATCTTTGCAGTTATCAGTTGAATGACTTCGTCTGATTTTGACCCAACACAATGTGAAAATAAAGAAAAGTCAATGAAAAACAAAATCGAGGAAAATTCAGTTTAAATTTTATAGGACACTAAAATAAACATTTCTCTGAGTGAAAAAATATATAAATATTATTGAAAACTCAGTATTTTATAGATGTCTGCCTATAGTTTTGTGTAACTTTAAATTGAGAAAGATGTCGAATCGGCCATTAAAACTTCTTTTGAGTTTTCGTGTCACTCTTTTTGTCTGCAGAACTTTTTTAAATCGGCACTTAAGTTAACGGTCCTACAGCTCAAATGGTCTACTATTTTTTTTATAGCAGAGTAAAGTTAGTATTTTTATACTACATTTCTGTATAACATCTTCATCCTTCAGTATGAGCCATGCATAACGATTTTTATCCCAATTCCATTTCACAATGTTTCGATCGGTTGAGGGTAGAAATTCGCTATACATTTGAGAGTAACATCACATCGCTAGGGAATAGCGGTTCAAACTTTTTTCTTGACAGTCCTAAACTTTCGAAATGAGGCTAAAATCCATCAACAGAAAAAAATGTTGATTTACTACTTAGATATAGGAAGCCCTAAGGCTTAAGTAGATATTGGGATATATTGATCAACATAAAAATGTTGCTTATAGGGAAAGATGATATAAAGCATATAAAGTTTATATCATATCACATAATTAAGTCTACTGGAATCGTTTCTTACGCCTAAATTTAACTTTATGCTACCATTTATCATATTAAACGTACTTTCTATTTATTCTGATAGCACTGCTAAAGGATAAGCAGTATAAGATAGCATTTTATATATTTATCAAATCTAATGCTCAAACTTTTATTTTTAATGAAATAAAATTACTTTTTTAGAAGGGAACAATAGTTAAGTTTAAAACATGGATATCTAATTTTCATGTTTTTCAATTCTGCGTATACTTTTGGAGTAAAACTGAAAAATCAAGAATTTTATAAAGTTATTACATTTCATAAATTAATTGACACACTAATAATATTTGTTTATTGAATTTTCATCATATTCTTTTGCTTATTTCAGCCATGAATTAGATATTTATGTACTATTTAAGTTCTGAAATTATTGTTTTATTTATTCAATAATGTAATAGATTTATACAAATTATGTAATTATGTATTCGAATATTTAACAGAAAATATTTATATTTGTTAGTCTTGAAAATTACTAATTGTTGGTTAAATAAAATTATAAGAATTATTGTATTTAGATTATACCATTATTGCACATATAATGATAAGATTGAATAATGAAAACTCAATCTTATATCTTGATCCAATCTCATATCTATACAACAATAATGACTCAATAATAATAATTTCTATTTATAAACTGAGGAATGATAATAATTTGTCTTTGAAATTAATTTTTTGGGTGAGTAAGTATTTTGGTGCAAAGAATTTGGTGAACTTTTTGATTCGAGCATTCCTTTCATATCAATTGTTTCTCAAAGAGTATTGAATTTCCGCAAATTGGTTGAAAACAGATCTAAAGCTATTTCTTATTGAATGGGTATCTACTAAATTGTTTTCAACAACAAATAAAATCTATATATATTATAATCAAGTAAAGAGTCAGTAAAATCTTAAAGAAATGTGATTTTTATTTTCAAACTTAAGTTCAAAATTCAAATCTGAATATCTTTTATAAATGATTTTGAGTTCTTTTATAACTTTATAACATTTTTGAATCCAAACAAATAGCACTTTCAATCTTTATTAACTTATAATTTAAAAGTTTTCCCAACGAGTGAACATTAATTAGGAATAGTTTTCTTTTCTCTTTTCCATTAGATGTCATTCGTTAAAAAAGAAGTTTCTTTTCTATTATTTAAAGCTTGTTTATCAATAATAAGTTGAATTATTGTCCATAAAAATGCAATAACTGATGCGCTATAACTTGAATTTATATATTTTGTATTCCCCCGCAATTTTGGTAATCAAGTGAAGCATGAGAAAAGTTGAACGTTACTAAAGTGTAATGATTCAGATAAGATGATGCAAACAGTTACTGGAGTGAAGAAAAGAGAGAGAGAGAAACAGTGGATTGCATCTACTGAACAGACATTGCAATTATATAGAGAGTATTTAACAAAAAATAGTAATTCCACCAAATGTTGAATTATGCAAAATCACTGTCACTTGCATTGCAGTTGTGATGGTTTCAAGAAATAAAGGAATGCACTTTTGAGAATTTACCATAACATAGATTTGTCGATTTGTTTCATCGATCGAAACGAGTTACGCTCCTTTGAACTGATTTCCTTCATAAAGCACACACTCCCGCAATACTCTGCATATAAAACTTATGTTATATATATATCCTTTAGATCAATAAAACGTATCGATTTGTGTAATTCAACTCTCCTTTTGCTCAGCTCTTCTTTTTCCTCAAACAATGCTAGTTCATGATAATGGCGTCGACGATAAATTATGGCATTATGAATTGCTATGACATCCAACATGGCATCTGGACTGTGGCGCCCATTGCATGAAAGCACCGGAATTACATTAGTGCCAATACCGATATCTATTATATGACACTTTGTCTGAATGTCAAATAGCTCTGATTTAGTGATAAACACTTTACTCTATGCCTTATAATAATAATTTCTATCTTGTTTCCATTTAAGCTTCTATTTGTTGTCTCAAATAAACTGAATCATTATATATTTTTGAATTTTATTTACTTCCTCTGTTATTAGAATACCTTTTTGAAGCTCTATTTTATGGTTTAGACATTATTTTTGAAATTGAAAACAACTTTTTTTATTGTTATTTGAGAATATAGTTAATCCAAAATTGGAACAGACATAACAGACATCATTTTTGTTGGCTTCATAAAAAGCCATCGGAACGTATTCTTATCACCCCTTATAGTTCCCTTCAATACACATCCGGCTTTTACGAGGTGTCCCCTTGTCTCACATGTAAATAACAACTTAAATCGACTATTAAGTTAGAAAACACTTCATTTTTCAACAGTTTAAAAGAAATTTCATATAATTTAAATTTTCAATTTTGAAACAACAATTTTTATTAACGTAGAAAATCAATGAAATTCTTTAAGAGTACTTATTTTACTTATAAATTTCAAATTTAAGCTATAGAAACAAAGATCCTAACACTACTGTATATAGCTTATGTTTGAAGTTGAATTACTTCATAGACTAGATTCTAACGCATATGTTGTTGTTGTCTTAATTGAAAATGTTATTTAGGATACAATATCTTATTTTGAAATCCCCGATTTGATCTAAATTTTCGAGTCGTTTGGTTATAACTCTTGATTGATAACCAGATTGAATCAACATTTACCAATTTACTTTGAATACATAGAATCAATTCAATTATCTATAAAAAAAATTAAGCTGTTCATATGAACTTTTTCCTTAAAATTGCCGAAATTTTGACAACTAACAAGTTTATTTTTTTATGCTAAGAATATTCAAAACGAAATTTAGATTCAAGCTTCCATTAGGTTTGAAATAAACATAAAAATGCTTATTCTGATTGTTGTATAATCTTGTTCAGAGCCGGCCCTACCGACCAATTTTTGAAGAATTTAAGTTTCAGGTATATTTTGTTGAGTGTTAATTTTGAAGATTGCAATAAGAGGCATAGATTTACTTTAAAAAATTTAAATGACCAAAATTTTGTAAGAAGAAGATTATAGCCATCAGATGATAAACTATTAAGTACAGTAAGCGTCTCTTCAAACCAAAAATATCTGATGCCGGCACTGTTCTTAGTTAATGACTAGTTTATGAGGTTCTAATGTATAGCTAATGGTTCGAACCGATAATTCAAAACAAAGGTATTAACAATAATTGATGCATTTTAATACATGAAAAACATTTTGTACAAATGAAATTATGGCATAAATGGAATTACAATTTCTTAGAATTAAAATGTTTTCAGGTTTGAAAAAGTTTTATATGAATTTTTATCTGAATAAAATTGATCAAAAAGTCACTTAACTATAATATAATACTATAATTATGATTAAAAATAAGGAGTAAAGTTGATATAATAGTATAATATTATATATTTATAGAAATTTTATCGTTTAATAAAGATGAGATTTGAAATAAACAATTTGGTTAAGACTGAGTTCATGCAAAGCTCATGTTTTCAAACAAATTTATTTATGGATACAGTGAGTTATATTCAGAAAAATTGTATATTAACTATTTATAAGACTTATAAATTGTTTTTATTAATATTCATAAAAACAAAAATCAAATCATAAATATTGATCAAATACTCATGTTATTAACTATTAATATATTTTATTTGATTCATTTGATAAAGACTTATCACACATTTCTACTGTATCTATAAATGTTGTCAATAATTACAGTACAATTTCATAATCTGATTTATTTTTCTGAACGTGTACTTTCTTAAATAGCTTAACTATTGAACTTAATAAACATGATTCTATAAATATTCAATACTTGTAAGAGTCTTTGATGTGAATAATGAAAATTCGACAAAGTTATGATTTAATGGTTGTTCACTAAATGATTTATTTTATATCAGAGTTTATTGTGATTCAGTCATAATCTATTTTATCATTGAGATTATTCAATGGGAATACAATTTTCAAACAAATATTCTTTCATTAAATAGAAAATCAAAATAAGTTTTATATTAGAAAAGCGTTAACTTTAAGTTTTTTGTTTTCACAGAAATCGAGGAGAAATTAAAATAATCGTTGAAAAATCTAAACCTACTCATTCACTATACTATATAAAATCTGAAGAACAATTTTATCATAAAACAAAATGTGTGATAGATTTTCCAGAGTGTAAACTATATTAAAAGTTATAAATAATTCATTTCTAACTCATAAATACCACTCATTATTGTGTGGCTTCATTACAGTCAACTGATATAGTTGTTATCTTTAGAAAATTTACCTATATTTCAGATTTAGCCTTTATATTACATAAACTCTAACTTATTGTGATATCTAATTCTCTTGTCATCAACTTATCTTATAAAATATTTATCCACTTTATTTTACTGCATGTAAATAATAAGCCAATGATTTCTAAGTTTAAGATATGATATTTTTAATTTCCCTCACATTTGTTTGACTTGAATTGAATGAATTAAAACTTTTTTGATTCCTAATAACTTACCCTTTGACTGTTCATTGGCTTAAAAGTTAGTTTTAAAGAATCATGTTTTAAGCTGACTCTATATGCTTATTGTAAGATCAATATATCCGGATGTTTGCTCACTATTCTCATTATAGATGTAGTCTTTTCTCATTAATTGGTATTTTGAATTATTATGCCGAACAGGTGTCTCGAGGCTAATGCCAGAATTAACTCGAATTGGGTTTGTTAGCAGGCATTCATTTCCTTTTCTTTCATTCTATTGATAGCAAGGCTACTATTTATTATCATCTGAATCAGCATTTTATCTTTTCATGAATGCTAACAAGTTATCGACAGAATTAATTATTCAACATCTAATCTAGAAATACATTGATTACTCTTCTATTCAATAGATTGATGCTCTATTTCACTCATGTCTTGAGTCTGAAGTTATTACTGGCAAAGAATTCACTCTATGGCACACACGATCATAGCTTTAGGGCTATAAGAGTGGAGTACATTTGGAATTGAAATAATGTCTTGACAAAAGAGATACAATACAAGAGAATTTGCATTATCTATTTGTGTCCAAATCACGAGTATAGAGTCAAACACGAAATTTGAGGCATAATATATTAACGCTGGTATTTATCCCGAATGAAACTTTATTCCTTTTGACTGTTACAAAAATGAATCAGATTCTTGTTTAATAATAGACTACAGTTACTGTATATGTGATGAACAATATTTGAAACCATTTCACCATTATTTTTAGGATCGATTTCAGCATTAATTTTGTTGTCATATGTATTTGCCACTTTAGTCAAGTCATGTCCAACCAATGAGGCCCTCATTTATATATATAATTCTCATCATTTTTTCAGCATCCGACCAACTAATCAAAAGCAATTACTTAAGTTTATTCAAAATAACTTATGAGAATTGCTTATATATTGTAATATACGGTGAGTGCTATGCCTTTCAGATCTATGAAATGATTTTGTGTGCAAAACGCAATCTTAACCAAAGTATCGCAATGTTGATCACTTTTGACTGATGACCTGTCAATAGAAGGTCTTACTGATGGAATTGGCTTATAATAAATGGTTTTTTGCACATTCTCTGCATTCTCCAGATTCTGTTGATTTATGAATTTTACAATTTGTTCGAATTTATCACTATTTCTAATATTGAACTTAAGAATTAACAATCTTTACAATTGCTTTGAATTGTTGATGAAATAATATCTTCTGAGTATATACAGAAACATTGGATAATTAGAATGAGAGTAAAAAAGATAGACCGGATACAAACGAGAAGTTCGTGAATAAAAGATGTGAATGATAGCAATTGGTAGTTTTGCAACAAAGAATTTGATCAGTTTATATTGATGAGTGCAAATTGATATTATACTGACATTATCTTCTGGGAGTTTGCTTTACACATAGTTATTAAATGAAAGCCAAATAGAGTCCAATTGACATGAATTCAGCAGAACAAATATAATTATCATAATTGTTGCGCTTTTCAGCATTATTTTACTCATTTCAAAGCTAATAAATAAGAAATGGAAAATTCACCGAAAGAAACAGAACTTCAGATTAATTACAACTTTTTTTTTAAAGCTGACTGAAAACAAACCATCAAACTCAATACGTTTAAAACTCACTCATATAAACCTATATAAACATTACAATTTGACAACAAAACTTACTGATATTTGTGGTATAATTTGTTGTCAATAAATAAAGCATTCTTAAATTTGTCATTATTAGTATTTAGGATTAGCTAATTATATATAATACAGAACAATTGAACATTATAAAGGTTAAAAGTTTGTGGTCTGAATGCTTTATCAAGAAATTTAATCAAAATTAAATTGAATTATACTTTGAAATGTAATTATTTATATAACAGTAAACTTTTGATTATTTAACCTTTAAATAAAAAATTCTTGAATTGCAATTTTGCTTTCTTTGTACAAAAGTATCGACTAAACTTCAATTTCCAGATGGTTAGCTTTTGATTCTCTTCAACTAAATCAAGTTATTCCATGAAAATCAGAATTAATCTTTTTATTCTGCTTCATCCATTCCGTTTAAGTATCAATACGTACTCAATATTTGTTTTAGGCGACAAAAATTATTTCATTGTTTATGAGATTCAAAATAGTATTACGAATTATCAATTAGGAAGTAGTTAAACTTCAAATCTTTTGTTCATTATAAAATTATAAATTTACATATGAAAGTTGCAAAGACTTAAAGAACCTGAAATTACTCAAATATAATCTGGGGCTCAAAAGTGCTCGAAACTCATCAGATTTAAACTAATTTTTTTTGGCACTCTGGAAACTAATTTTTTTAGTTTCAAAATTCTAGACAACTTTGACCTATATTTCCATTAAAAATCTTACCAAATTTTCCGAAAATAGCCTAAAATACAGACAATAGTGAAATTTTGACTTTTGGCGACATAAATATACAATTTTATTTCCAATATTTTCATTTTTTACTTTGCTAGATAATTTTTTTATATTCAATTAAATAATTAATAGGAGACATATTTACCCATTTTAGATTCACTAAAATTCAGTGTCTTCAACTGATACCCATCTGGAAAATAATTTGTAATCGTATTTCAATATATCTCGGCATTTTTCAGATTTCATTTCGATTCGATTCTAAATTGTATTTCAAAATAAAAATTTTCTACTTTTTGGGCTAATTGATAAATTT
The DNA here is from genome assembly GCA_034694065.1 of Camisia spinifer. NCBI lineage: Eukaryota > Metazoa > Arthropoda > Arachnida > Sarcoptiformes > Camisiidae > Camisia > Camisia spinifer. The sequence goes on from JAQFXV010000546.1 coordinate 20,679, forward strand.
CAAACCAGACAGAATAACTATTTTATATTATTCAACAAAGAACTCATTTCAATTAATGTAATGGATAGTTTTTCACAAAT
>JAQFXV010000547.1:0-20739 GCA_034694065.1 Camisia spinifer
TATTTTAGACGACAGTTAACTCATTCATACTAAGCATATAAACTTAAGGCTCTTTTTGCCTTCTAAACCCCATTTATTTAAAATAATATAATGGGGTGTTTTAAAAATCACATTTACATAATGAAAAAGTTTCATTCATAAGTTCTTAATTTACTTTTGATTTTGATTTCTGTAATTAAAGGCCCTGAAAAATAATTTAATTTAACATCATATGTCATTATGATGTAATATAATATTTTTCTTTTTAATTTCTGATTCTAATTCCTATACTTAGCCAGTTATAAGTTTATCTTAATTATTAAAACTGAAATTTTCTATAACTAAATAAGAGATAAGATTGCTGTCAACATTTACTGAAATCAAACAAAAAATGGGTTGAATTTTTTTTATTATTAAATTAAACTTATATAAGTTGATTTGGATCGTATGAAAACTTTTCGAATAGAATTTTATAATCTTTGACAGTAGAGAGTAATAATGTTACTGAGAATTGATGTAAATTGAAAGTGAATGGAATATAATTTCCATGAAGTTTTTCCAAACCTATTTTTAAATGATTATTTAGAGTTTTTAAAATTATTAATTCAATATTATATTAATTAAAATTTTTAATGAGATTTTTTATGACTTAAAGATTTCGCATTATTAATCATATATTTTACTGAAACAAAGTCAAAAAATAAGTATAATTCTATCTCTTGTATATCCATAATCATAATTCTTTACTTTAAAAGCATAATTCAAATTAACGAAAGGTAAACAAAATGAATTCATTTTATTTATACAATTGTTTTCACTTCAAAAGAGGTTTTGAATCAGAATGTAGTACAAAATCTGTTATACGAAGATTTGCAAAAATGATTCAAATATGGAACAATGTCGATGACATTGAATCGATTTTATTGATTTGACTCGAATTTCGACTAATAGCAGTTTTCTCTTATTTCAACCTTTTCTAGTATCGAAAGTGTTTGTGTTCTTCAAGGATTTTATCTATTGTCGTATAACTAAACTTTTGATCTTCAATGATTATCTACTTTCATACAAACCTTAAAGTTCAATGTTTATTGAGCTCTTCAGCAGAACAATTACAAGTTATTTTTCAGAATTTGACATTAGAAATAAATCATAGAAAACAAATTTTCAAATGAAAGTTTAAAATAAGATAAGAAATAGCGTATAATTCAATGGAATTAGAAATGAAAAATCTAAGGCTTTGACATAATAAATAATGATTAAAGGGAGAAAAAACTAAATCGTGTGAACACATAAAAACTCAGATTTTTCAAATCATTTTCAATTATAATCAAAGAGTATCTGGAGTTGATTTATATCTGATGACTAGATTAGAAACAAGAATATTAGATGTCATGTTCAAGTGAAGTAATGTGTATCAGAATAATGTATTGCTAAGAATAATTCTAACATTTTTTCAAATAATTTTTAAATAAGCGCTCAAATTGTAGTTCTTATTCCTGAAGTTTACAAGTGAGACATGAGATGAACTCATTAATCAAACACAACAAAGCGAAATGTTTTTGTAATTAAATTTTTCTAAAATTCAAACTATGAAAGCACGCATTTTTCATTAGATGCAAATATTTCTAATTAATTTAGTAAAGAATTTTTGACTCAAGAATCCTTTCGAGGCATTCGGTTAAAGTATTTATGATACGATATCAAATATTTTCTTCAAAAATATCTATGAATATAATTAATCAATATATAAGCAATTTATTCATTCCCATAGCAATTGTCAATTTAATTGGTATTTGTAATGACAGTTCATTACATGCAATAATAATAATGAAACACAAACGCATTTCTTTTACAATAGAAACTAATGAAATATTCGGGACACGAAACTGGTTTGGACTAAATTGACTGAATAAGAATTTATAGCAATTTGGGATGCGTTGCAAAAGTGTTATCACTTTATTGGTTGGCTCTAAAAGAATAATTTTTTATGTATCATTTTTCTGCATACTTTTACCCGATCTGTCATTATAAATGTCAATCATTATGTTCATAAAATGCATAAAATATCTGATCAAAGAAATGGAATCTCAAATAGATATCTAACCAGATATATAACAAAACTCATATTCTGATACTTAGTTCAAAATTTAATATCTCAAGTGGTGGCCACTATTACTTTTATTTTCGGCATTTTATTTCTTTATACTTTCGATAAATTCGATTCTTATTCTGTTCATTCGTAGTTGAACCTTAAAAAATGTAAAGATTGTTTTCTCAGGAAATAGGAAATGAAAAGCCTTTATTGATTTATGGTATTCAATGCCTTAGTTATAAAAAGAATTGGAAAAGCAATAAAGATATCATGATTATAACTTGGAATTGAATTTCTTATTCACTTTGACAGTGATTGGAATTAAATCTCAAGTAACTTCTATGTTAACTGAACATTAATTTTGAACACATTTGTGAAACTGATTGATTGCCTGAAAGTAATTGTTCAATTGATTACTAAGTTATATTCACAAGTTTTAATTAAGTTATTGAACTCATTTCAGTTTTTAGTTGTGAAATAAACTTGTTATGGCTTCTAATCAAAAGCTATTTAAACAATTGAATCCAGAAAACATCCTAATTAAATGCTTTTCATATATTTTTGCAAAAAATTCTGTGCAATTCAAATGTTGTCTGTCTAACGATAATAAATACAAAACGTTTTTCATTTCAATCATAATATATCGATAATTTAGTTTTTTTACAAGTTTTATTGAATCGAATTTCATTATTAATTATACTCTGTATATCAATCATGAACTGCAAAATGCAACTCAGCTGTAACTTTCTAAATAAAAAGAGTATCTTTCAGTACAAAATTGAATATTTATTGATCAATTTCAATACTTACTCATTTCTAACTCAACCATTAGAACTTTTATTGTTAAATTTCTTTTTGAATACTTGAATCGGAGTCTGTACTTAAGACTTGCTTGAGTCAAAATAATTTGTTTTTATGACAAATAGATTCCATTTGAAATTGAAGTTGAGAATTCGGTAAATTTGCGAGTTATTCACTTTCGTTTTATAGCTTACAATGCAACGGTTTTATATGATAATTGAATCTTTGATCGAAAGTGGTTTTAAGTTATCCTTTTATAAGTTTAATTTTCAATTAATTTAATATTTTTTGCAAATGACCGAATTAACCTTTTAAAATTTAGGCTTGAGTCAAATTTTATGCATAAAATACAAAATCTTATTGCATCCAATTTTTGGTATTTTGCATATTGGTATATACAGTTATTACGTTTTTTTGAAAAGGGTTGCAGATTTGAAAAGTTTGAAAATATAACATTAAAAATACAATAAAATATTCGGTTAAGGGTTACTGGACTGGGGCCACGCCCACCTGTGCTCTAGATACGCCCAATTGATATATTTAATATCCTAAAGTCAAAATCAAGTGGGCGAAGCTTTTTAAAAATCGATTAATTTGTCAAATTCATAAAACTAAGCAAGTCAAATTGATTGATGCCGAAATTTTTGAGCCACGCATACTGGTTAATAGTTTTATGGTAATCAATTATTGAGATGCATCCTTTTTCAATTCCAATAGATGAAAGTAGGCTTATCTCAAAAATAGAGGACTCTAAAATTATAATTTTTGAGTTCATCTTAGCGAGTACTATCGATTTGATATATCACTTGATTTTAAAAAGATCCACCTATAGTTTCGCTATTTTGATTCACTTAAAGGGGGCGTATCTGGAGCATAGGTGAGCGTGGCCCCAGTCCAGTACCCCTTAACCGAATATTTTATTGTATTTTTAATGTTTTATTTTCAAACTTTTCAAATATGCGACCCTTTCAAAAAAACGTAATAACTGTATATACCATAATGCAAAATAACAAAAATTGGATGCAATAAGATTTTGTATGAGTGAGACTATTTTATACGTAAAAATTGATTAATTTTTTAAGTAATTTTAAAAGGTTAATGAGGTCATTTGCAAAAAATATTAAATTTATTGAAATAAACTTACAAAAGGATAATTTAAAACCACTTTCGATCAAAGATTCAATTATCATATAAAACCGTTGCATTGTAAGAAGTAATCTGTATTCTGTAAGTTATAAAAGTATTGATTGCTTTTTGCATTCGTGACCAATATGTATATATTTGTTTACTCAATACTCTAAACTAATAATAAAATTTCAGTTATTCTTATTTTATTATTGAGAACGAGTTTTTGAATACACTCTTAAAGAGTTTGAAGAGGAATATAATCTATTTTTTAACTTCAAACAGAAAACGAACCGAAAAACGGTTGAATTTAGGTCTTATACACGAAATTCAAATTAGATTTTTTTTGCATTGAAGATAGAAATATCTGAAAACATTTATTCCGACTCTATTTAAGTGCAATACTTCCTTAAGAATATCTGTTAACACATTCCGAACACTTGGAGTCAAATTCCAATGAAAATTAATCCAAAAATGTTTTCAACGAATAAGGATTTTCATGTAAGCATTTATATAAAAAGCAATATAAGTGATAATATGAAATATAGCATAACTTCTTCATCTTCAGAGTGTTATAAAAGCATTTTGAGCTTATATTTTATATAAAGTAAATGAAATATATAATAGCCTTAAAACAAAAGATCGATACCTACTAGAGTGTCAACTTTTTACCATTCTATATGTGACGCAAATACTAAGAATAGTTTCGAAATAACTTGAGTCTTAAGATAATTACTAGAAATTTTGTTGTCTACTAATCAATGTTTTTCTCTTCTTTTTAACTTAATAAATAATAACAACATCAAAAATAACATTTAGAAAATATATCATTCAAAGCATTTTCAAAGCAATGAAGTATTGGTGATAATATTGAGCCAGAATTACTTTAACTTATTTCAATTTCCTAACTATTATTTCTAGTTTGAAACAAGCCGTAAATTTCTATAAATCATGAATTATTACAAATTTTTATATTAAATCTCTGCAAAAGCTCTGCTTTGAAGTATTCAAATGGCAAAAAGGAATAAAAATAAGTATTTCTTTGAAACAAAATAGTATGAGTGTTGAGACGAAATCAATTTATCAAAACTGTTATTATAATAAGTGAAGTTTCGGGACATTAAACAAAGAAAATTATTAGATGTTAATCAAATAATGAATCTTATTTCTGTACAATTACTGTTCAAGAAGGTATCGATTTCACTTTTAGTTAATGGATGGGATTTGCAATTTGAGAATTTGAATAAATTAATTGCTAACTAATTAATATTATATCCTTTTTTTTTTATAAAACTTGATACTTTCTCTTATTTTGAAGCTTGAAAACAGTACTTTTTTAAAAGCAATGTTACATAAATATACAGTATAATGAATGGTAAGATAATTGGCCAAAATAGAAGCGGTATTGTATCTCAAACAAAACAATTCCTTAGGATAGTAAATAATGATTATAGTCTCCCTTTTTATGTTTCGAAAAAAGGTAACGACTATTTCAGCTGAAAATCGATTTTGAATTTTCTTTTAGAAGCAGCTCTTTTGAAGACTTATTGAAATTAATAAATATTGAATGACCATAACTCAAACTCTTGATAACAAGCGAATGTATTTTAGTTGGCTCTTTAGAGGAAAGCATTTATTCCTTTGAGAGTCCAACTTCCGTGACAATCTCTTAACTAAGCTCGTGTTCAAGCTCTTAACTAATTGCTGCATAAGTTAATAAGGAAGCATTTTCACTGCATTCATCTTTCATATGAAGCTTAACACAAACTTTTTTCCAATAAAATGATTAATCTCCGGAAGGAGACAGTCTTTGCCAATGTCCAATGCTCTGCTCCATAGGAAAGTTGGTCAAATCCGGACTTTCCAGACCGACCCAATCAAAATCTTATTAGATTAATTGCATTGCAGTGCTTGCATTGGAAATGCAGCAAAATCAAAAAACTTAAATTTGTAATTCGGAATCTTATTGCAAAGACTGTCCTAATTTTATCCAAAATGCTTGTTTATTGACCAAAAACCAATAATATGAATACGCATTCTGCCCCTGCACATAAAAAATATGCTCAATTTTCTTTAAATCTGTATCGTTATGGCCTCCTTTTCTATCTGAAAATTGAGAGTTTCCTCATTTTTTAAAGCATTGGAGACTTCCACATCCCGAAACACATCTTCTTGGCAAAGACTATGAAGATAATATCCAAAAATATACTTTCAGGGAAGTTCAGTTATTCTTTTTTCCAAATGACTATCGTTACTCGCTTTTATTCTATTTTGATTTCATTTTTGAATATGTTTACCTTAAATTGAAAATATAATAATAGTATTTGAAAAAGTTAAAATTTAATCTAAATGTTTGAAGTGTCAAATGTTGTTCAAACAAACTCCAACTCTTTCATTCATATTATTTGATGCTCTAATCTATTCTGCTTTAGGATTATATTCAATTAATTTTAATAGCTCTTGAGTTAAATTTTAAAAATTATATTCTAAATATATTTCGAAAAATGAATTTGCGTTCGACTAATGAGAACACAATTTTTATTGATATTTTGCATAATTTTAGTCTTTACATTAATATGAATTCAAACTTAACTTCTTTCAAGTTTGAACTTTTTTTGTCTCAATTTTTATAATCAAAACTATAGATAAGAAAAATTTGGATCTAAAGGTAAAGACTAATGATGTTTACCCTGTATTTTAATATCTCTTTAGTCTTAATAAAGGATTTTTCTAATCTTATTTTGATATATTCAAAAATTGTTCAGAGTTTTCTTTTAAAACTTGATCATTCCTATTATTTAAGTAAAATTATTTGATCCCTTTTAAGATCCGTTTACTCAAATTTAAAAGGAATTATTTATTAAAATACGAAATAAATTTTTCACTATTTTGATGACTGAGAGCTCATCTTAAAAGTTTTAAGGCTTAACCAAATTTAAGTGAAATCACGTAAACTTGCTTTGAAGAAAGACTCAATAAGTAGATGAAAAACTATCATCAAATTGAAAAATTATGAAACACTCGTTTGAGACAAGAAGTGGATAAAATATACTTACGCTTCAAGTGTTACCTAAAATTGATTTTTTCCCATCCGGTTTCTGAATACAAATTTATTCTAAAATCCTATATATTTTATATTCTTAAAATATCTTCGTTGAAAAAATAGATAATCTGAAAAGTATGGTTGAATACTAAACAGTATTGACTTCGATTGGCCTAAAACGTCTCTATTTATGTTTTTCACACACATTAAGAGAAAATTAAATGATGTCTGTCCTGAAATCCTGAAAAAAAATATTCTCAATATTCACGCTTTAAATCTTTGAAATCAAATCACGAATTTAATAAATTTTATTAAAACACGAACTGAACTGTAAATTGAGTTTATGGACGAAAAGCTCTCTTTTTAGAGGAACATTATTCATAACTAAAAAAGACTCATAGAAATTGATTGCCGAACAATCCGTTTCACCGAATTAGTTGTCGACTGAATGAAATCAAGGAAACAATAATTGAGTGCAATCTATATTAAGTGAATCTCACGATATTTACAGTTATCCTAATAAAAATGAATAAGGTTTTCTGGTAACCGATACATACATCAAAACGGATCATCAACTTTTGGTTTGTGTCAACATTTATGAAGTTGAATGATGTTTATCAAAAACTCAGAAATATGATCTCTATTGAATTTATTTCAAAGTGTTTCAAACGACAAAAGATGAAATTTCGAAATATCAATAAATGAACTTTTGAGTCTAATCTTAAACTAGATTCTTATTGTTGTTCAATTGAAGAGTTTGTTGAGCAGAGTTAGATATCAATTGATTCAAATACTTTCTTATCAATGTTTCATTCAATCACTAACTCTTAATAAATGCTAACTTTATAATATATAAAAACTCGTATTGAAATAAAGTTTATGAATTTGATAAGACAGTATTTGTAATGAGTACAGTCTATCCCACTTATAGTGAACACTTTTGGTTGCACCGATCGATTCACTATAAACGGGATAGACTGTAGTTTGTACAAAGTTTAAACTTTAAACCTTAATTTCTAACTTTGTGGGTTAACTCAATTTGAAGAAAAAAAAATTCAATAGAGATATCAAATCTGTGCTTTTTGAAGAACATTATTCAGTTATTGGTATTCAAAACAAATTAAAATTCTGTTAGATATGAATCGAGAAAACATTTTATTTTGCTGATCATTTAATTTCAGAAAGTTATCTTATGTAATGAACATTTAATTTCCCTGAATTCTTAAACTATAAAATCTTAGTAACTATGCTGTTGGCAATTTATCTCTAAGATTATAATAATTGGCTATTAAATTGAGCCATAATAGGACTATAATGTTAATAATAATGATAAAACTATAGCTTCTCTTAAGTTCCAACTTTTAAGCTGAAGTCTAGTACGGAATGTGATGTTTAATAAAATTTATGTTATGACCTATAATATCTTGAATAAAGCTATTATTTTAGTTTACTTACACAAAAAATATTCAAATTCCTATCGTATTTTTGGACTTTTCTCAGAACTATATCATGACAACAATTGACTAAAAATATTAATATACAAAATATACATGAAATATTTGCATAGAAAACATTTATGCTATTATTATATTATTCCTCAAATGCGTTTTGCAAACATTTTTCTAGATTTGTTTAAATGAAAGTACTTTTTCAAAAGATAAAAGAGATACTAAAATATAAAATAACTGAAATATTTATATAAAAGCTTTAATTATATTCCAGAGAAATAATTGAGGCTATGTTAGAAACTCATGAACTTAAGTTATTCAATTTTCGCAAGTATTTCAGTGAAAATCTCAATATATTTTCCACAATGTTAGAAAAGTAAGAGAAAAATATCATTTGATATCGAAATGAAATTGAAGTGTGCTCTTTATAAATAATCCAGATCTTACAATGAAATAAATAGCGCAAAATTGCTCAACCATTAAGTTCTAAGAAGTGCATCATTTCTAGCCTATCGCTGGACCACAATTCAGTTGTGAAAGAAGAGGCCAAATATTCTTCTCATGACAAAACGCTCACTCTTTGCAAGCATACTAAGCAAAAAAGGAAAAGTTTATGAAAGGTATTGAAGTATTTGTCGAATCGTGACATTACAGGAAATTCATGAACACATTGCTATTTAATGTTATATTAGTTGGCAATAACTTATATCAAAGATTATCCCAAAGTATAAAAAGTGATATATCGTCACATATGTGATAACCAACAGTAATCTTTCTGTGACAACAATAACCCATTAATTTTAGGACAATATATGCTTTGAATTATTTAAAGCTCATTTGAGTGCTTGTCTTGTATCACATTGTTTTCATGTGGTGTTCACTCAACTCGAAGAAATATTCTGACCATTAAATATATTTTGACTGAAAGTCTCTGATGTAAAGGATATTTCAAATCATTTTTCTTTAGAAGTTCATAAATCGATTTTTTCAAAATTCTTCTTTTGGTAGCTGTGGTTGAAGTGTAGTAAAGATTATATCTCTTCAACTCTGCTTTGCTCATGTTTTACATTTTATTATGAGTTTTTCAGTTAAATTGATTTAACCATAAATTTGAAGTTCAGTATTGTATTGAAAAAAAAGATTACTAAGTCTTATACTTTTGAAAATATATCAGATATAAATTTTATTAAACTATTTATAGTCACTTCAAAAATAAATGATATATTTGCAAAGTTATGATCAAAAAACTTTTGCTTGAATTTACTCTGAAATAATATATGAATATTGAAATACAGATAGTTATTTAATTGATATGAAAATTTTCATTACTCAAGTAGTGTTGAATTGATTCATCAATTGAAAATATGTAATTGAATACCCCAAACATAGCTAAGCTCACGGACGGATTATATTGAAAACCGTACAGTTATCGTATGTGATACACAAAGAACGTCAGAATATGCTTAGCTATGTTTGAGAATATTCAATCTCATATATTCAATTTTTCATAAATTAATCTAAATTTTTTTATAGAAGTTTCATTAAGACTTGAACAGTTCAAGTTACTATCTTATGAAGTAGTTTTGAATATTTTTCGTTAAACTGTAAAAGTCTACTCTCAATTTAAACCTTAATATCGAAATTTACCACAAATTTTTATTACCATTTCTGTTTCTCCATGTTTTGAGAAGTGAATTATTAATTTATTACCGCCGTATCATTTGTCGATCTAATTATATTGAATATTACCAATGATTTTGGAGAGTTATTTATCGATTTTTATTAATAAATTATCTCAAATCTGTACTTTTCTTTTTAAATTTACTATAAATGATTGAAATTTTTAATGCTTTTGAACCTCAACACTTTTGAAATCGATAATCTATTTTCTTAGAATTTCTAATACAGTTTTAACTTGAATTTTATAACTGAATTTTGAAACACTTTTTGCTCTGAAACAATATTTTTTTTTGCAATTTTCTTAAGCTCCTTTAAACATATTTAGCTGCACAACAGCTGTGCTATCAAAGGAAAGATAACTTAACGCTTAGTTATTTTCTTCACTTTTCGTAAGCCGAATAAGTTTGAATAATTGTTACGCAAAATATATTCGATAATAAACTTACTTTTTTCCAGTGGGAATAAATTTGAATTTTGGTAATAATATATTCGCTATTTTGTGGGTAAGTATCAATTTTCGTGTTTCTCTCAAGAGAATTAGAGGAAAAAAATATTGTGACGCTTATTCTTGATCAACAGACACAAAGGCTTTTTTCATCTGAATAGAAACGTTGCATTTTGAAGTTTAATATAATATAATATAATAGTATAATATAAATAGACAAAAAATTCTCTTAGTTTGAAAAGTTTGGAGTATTTTTGGACTATTCGTGATAGTTTTGAAAACTATTTCTGTAAAAGTCTGCCAATACAGATGATTATGAGAAAGTTGCTGTTGTGAAAAAAACATTTTTGCTCTTATATAATGTTAGAGAAATGACGAAAGTCTCTCTCATAAGCTTTCAAAAAGTGTATCATTTCTTGATCTCTTTTCCAATCAGTTATATCATCTTTATAGAGATTATTAACACTTTGATAAATATTGATTTTTTCTTCAATATCATTCAACTAGCGTTGAAAAATACACCAAATTTTCGCAAATTTATTGAAGATCACACTTTTTCTGAGATCCGATGACATAAAAATAATGATTTCTATTTCTAGTAATTCATCTCGTTTTGAATTATTATAGTTTTGATAACCAAAGAATCAACCTTACAAAATAGAATTCAATCGTTTTACTTCAGGAATCTTAGAAAAACACTGTTTTAAGATTTATTCTAATGATTTGATGGCATAAATTATAAAACTATTGAGTCTTCTTCATTGATTTCTATTTTACAGTAGATAAAGATAACAAACAAAGCATTTCAATACAATTGAACTTTTCTTACATAATTTTAGCCAAACAAACAGCATTGTTATATTTAAAGTTGATATATCTATATTTAAGTTTTTTAAATCAATGTTTGAAGAAATCTGAGAACCGTAGTTATACTATATACCGATCGGCATGAATTCTAGAGATAAAGGTTTAAGACCTGCCGTTGGGTATCATATTGACGCGTAGTCCAATTGGTTTCTAAAATTTTTTCTTAATATATGTATAAGCGTATTTATAGAGCATCCACAATTTCTCACAGCTGAATCAAATTTTATGAATAATTAAGTTTAGTAACGCAATAATCTAATTCGCATATTCATGAATTGATAGCTATTATTAATGAGGCAATACTTATATTTGTGTTAGAATTTCATGGAGAGGTTCGTGTCTGATAAATATCAACCATATTTCATACTCTATGCATATAATGTCTTTTTTGCAATTCCCTAAATTCCCCCAAATTTTTCCCCTCAAATACCTCTTTACAAAGTAATTGAGAGGCCTTATTAGGGGCAAAAGAGGCGAAATTATTTACTAAAAATACATCTTTTTAAAGAGTTTGCAAATAAAAATCTTGAGGTAAAGCATAAAATATGAGAAAATGGAAGAATTAGTCTATTTCTTACAATTATTAGAATACTATTTTGTTATTCAGTTTAAAATACATGAAATAAAGTTAATGTTTATTTTATAAAATTCTAGATTAAAGTTGTAGATGAAATCTTTTTTAGTTTGAGCATAAAAAGTCTGAACTTGAATTCAGAGATTTTACAAGTATTTTGAGCTCATGTTTATAACGGCTCAATTCATTTCAATAATGTTTCAATATTAGAGCTCAATTACTAGTAGTTTAATATCATAAACATTTAATCTTATTCGAAACTTGAAATTTATTTGTTGATTCGGAAATTTAAATCCATTTCATATACGATACAGGACATGATGTAACTAAAAAAACTCTTATTATGCGAATTTAACTTTTTAAATAGTTTAGAATAATGATCAATTCAGAGTTTATGCAATGAATCTTTTTTTAATAACCTATGCTTTTCTATAGTTTGTAAAAAAAATTAAGCAGTATTATTCAGTCATGTTATTTAATCACATGATTATAGGAAAAAAATTCAATGCCTGAGAAAATTCACTTGAAAATAAACCACAACTTAAGACTCAGTGTAATTCTTATAAATTGTTTCATAAATACGTAAATTGAATTTTGTATTAGAATAAATGCGTTTTTATACACTTTGAAATTTCAAATTAAGAAGAACTCATAACTTAGGTTTACAAAACATCAATCTAACATTTCTGCTTCAAGAATTTTTTTGGCAAATTTTAAGGATTATTCAAATCTATTCAAAGATTTATGGTTTTACAGACTGAGGAAGCCTGAAATTGTACATTCTCACAGATTTTTTAGAAAGGTTATTAAACTCTCTATTATTCCAGATAATATTGAAGTTTTAGAAGTCAAAAATGCAATATTTTTATAGATATAATAAACTAAATTTGTTAATCCTTTGTTAAATATTTCTGTCTTATACCAACTTTTTATAACACTAAAAGTCTGACGAATAAATTGAGAAATTCAAAAGTTCTAATTTAAGTTCATAGAAATCTCTATACAGTATTTCTAAATCTTAAGTTCAACCACAAAATCTTTGTTCCATAAAAAATCTATGCGAGCGAAATATTAAACAGAATTCCTGTTCTTTAAATTTCGTTTGGATTTATTGATTTTAAGCAAACTTATAGAATATTCATTTAAAATAGTGCTTTTAATGAACTCCTTTGAGAGTTTCATATTGAGCACATAATATTTTCCAATTTTTAATGAAAATAATTTCTGTAGAAAATTTATAAATTTTTATGGAAACATTAATTGTGGATTAATTTTATTCTGAATTTTAATATACTTTATATTCATTTATCTCAATGAAATTTCTACTCAAATTATTAACTTTAATATCGTCGAAATGTTTTAAATATTTCTGCATTTCCAAGTAATCCAAAACTAAATTTTTGTGAATTTTAACTTAAGTCTGTAATTATTTTGTTTATCAGGTTTGTATGAAAAACACAGTTCTTTTTATTAATCATTAGTAATAAAGTCAGTTCTTTTCCAAAGACCTTATTATCAATGAAAGCACTTGAGAAGAGCTCATATTCTCTCAAGCGATTCAATTGTTAGTTTATTAAATTTATACGAATAAAAAAATGCATTCGACATGACTGAATTATTTTATCATTTCAAAAACATGAAATAAACCTAAACCTGTTACGTAAAAGTTGTGATAAAATCATCATAAGAGAACTTTTGCAATTTATTTGATGTATTTTGAGTCGAACTCTGTGCGTGTGAATCGTGAAAATTGTGAATAAGGAACTTATTTTCAAACATTATATTTGTCTTGTCAATAATGCTGATGATGTTGACACAAGTTTAAATGAACTCATATTAGTTTTTCTTCATTTCTCTTTATTATAGATGTGGTGACGCTAAACCTTTTTCATTCAAGCATTTCCAAAGAACTTCTTAGAAAGCATTTAGTTGTGAATCATTTCTAGAAGTGTTCCAACATTTTCAAAAAGTCTACTGAAACTTTGATTTGCTGAAAACTTCAGAAGATTTGTCAGTTCTAACACATTGAATATAATTTCGTGAAATCTACAAATTCGGCAACAATTAAATTAAGTCAAAACAGTGTTGAAGATATTTGGTATTATTTTCCAAAATGGTAGAAACAGTTACAGATTCAGTGTTTGATATGTGTGGCGACGCCTGTCCTGATCTCATTGATTGCAGCACTTCTTTATTGTCCGATAACATAACGGCATCGTTTCTCAATTATACTCTTTGCTCAGTAAATAGTTCTTCAATCACTGATTCCAATGCATTTGATGATTCAGGAGCACCCAAAATAGAATGGATGGATCCATCATATTATTCTATGCCCTATAGAGTGATTGGTACTATTTTTCAAGGAATTATTCTCATTGTTGGTGAGTCAATAAATTCTCTTTCAGATACAATCCAAACACCGTTAAATTATGATAAAAAGTTTTAATATTGTGTTAGCTCTTTATAAGTAAAGTCTTTTAAGTTTATTTTACCACAAAAAATATTAGAGTAACGCTTTATTCAACATTTTATTCAATTTACATAAAACTAAATTATTTTTTATGAAAGAGGAAATGACTATCATTTTCTAAAATTAATATGAAATGAAAGTATTGCATATTTGCTTTTATGAAAAGCTTCATATCTTTAATGCACGAATAATTTTAAAATGATTAATTCAATCAATAACTAAATTCTTTTATAGTTTTTCTCTCCATTGATCCAAAAGTTTAATTAAGCAAATTGTTATTCAATAGAGAATTTGTATCAAAATATACAATTGATATTAAATTGTTAGATTATCTAAGCTTTAGAAACAATTTTTTGACGTCTTTTAAGAAACAATTCATATATTTTGAACACATTTGAATTGCAAATTCAAAAACACTTCGACTTTAGATATGAATACTACTAATCGATATATTTTCTTTTGTTTTAACACTAAAAGGCGTTTTAGGAAATATAATGGTTGTGATCGTAGTGTTTAAAACTCGTGGAATGAAGACACCAACCAATTGCTATTTAGTCAGTTTATCAATCGCTGACCTCATGGTATTAGTGGCTTCGGTGCCAAATGAGATAATAGCCTATTACGTTTTGGGAGATAAATGGATTTGGGGACGAATTGGTTGCGGATTATTCATATTTTTGCAATACTTTGGAATCAATGCCTCTTCCCTATCGATAACTGCCTTCACAATAGAGCGATATATAGCTATTTGCCATCCGATGAGGGCTCAGAAGATGTGTACCGTTCATAGAGCCAAACGAATCATAACCGGTGTCTGGATTTTCGCATTCATATACTGTGCGCCCTGGCTTTTCCTCACCAAAACTGTGCCCATTTATTATAGGGGCCACACTGATATCGAGACCTGTATTTTCGCTCTATCCAGAAAATATTATAAGGGCTACTATTTTGCTGATATGATACTGTTCTATGTTTTCCCTTTATTGCTATCGTGTGTGCTCTATGGGCTCATCGCAAGAATTCTATTCAATAATGAGATGTCACAGAAATCTGGAAATAGCAAATCACGAAATGGCAATTCAAGTAACTTAAATACTTGTGAATATAAGAAATCATCCAATTCTAATGATGCCGCTAGAGTTCAAGTAAGAAACATTTCTTACCTTTTATTTCGTATCAATAATTTATAAGTTTGACAGCTTCTGAGTAAAAGCAAAATTGATAGTTCAGTATAAACTTGAAAGATGCGATGCAGAAAATTTGTTTCTATAGTAATCTCAATTTCTGTATAATCAATACCTTATAAGTAAAGTATCATAATATGATATATGGAAAAACTTATTTTTGTTCTCAAAACTTAATATAAGTCTTAGAACTTATTGTTTTGATCAAAAGTGAGATGATATTAAAATATATACTGAATAAGTATCCGACAGTTTCTCATAAGGCTTTTTACAATAATACTCTATCTCTAAGCAGTGGCGTAGCTAGGGTTTCCAGGTTGGGGGCTTCAAAATTTATAGAATCTATTTAGGTGCAAAACTTCTCTTATTTGAATGACATATTTAAACTTTAATTACAAGTTTGCATAATATAATAACTGTTTCGAAGTGTTTCGAAACAGAAAGCAATAAATTGGGGACCAATTGTAAAGATTTTTAGTTTTTCTTTTGAACTTTGTTTCGCATAAAATATGAAAAACTTTCAGCAATTCATTGAATGCGATTTGTTTTATGATCATTTTAACACAAATTAATGCCTTAAATCATCTCAAATAATAGTCAGTAAACAATAATTCTGTCTTTTCATTCATTACATCTGTTTGATATCAGCTATTAATTCGATAATCACAGAGGTATTATTGCAATAATAACAAGAAAACTCTGTTTGTAATGACAGTTTTTCTCATATTTAGTAATGTTGATAAAGTATGAAGTTATGTTTATGCTCTCAAACACATCTCAATGCTAGCAATAAATTGCAGTTTTGAGCATAAAATAAAACATTAATACTAGCATTAATGACCAATTAATTTTTCTTAATAACTATTAATTCGGCCATTAATATGATTTTAAAAGCTAATATTTTTGAAAAATACTAGTTAACTACTTGTTTTATCTCAAATAAAGCGCGACCACAACATTTCATAAAAGAAAATATAAAATTGTCAAAATATGAGCTCATTCTGCCTTACTTTTGAACATATACTGAAGACATTAGAGGTGAAATGTTTGAAATTTTGAAAAGAAATATTTCCAACTTTTTTGTTTAATGGAAAACTGTATCTATAAAAAGAATGGACAAAAAAATCCTGATATGAAGCTTTATAATACTTCTTAGAAAAGTTTTGAGTATTTTTCAAAGTTTGTGTACTTTTACTTAGTATTTTTCGTTTTTTAAAAAAATAAAAATGAGAATGCTATGGATTTTCTGAGAAATAATAAAACCATCGAAAGAAGAAATTGCAAAATACTTGGAAATGCATTTTGTTGAAATCTTGATATAATAATGAAATTATGAGTTAATTGCAAGAACTCTAATACAGTCACGTTCTGAAGAAATTTCTTATACATTAAGATCTTGATTCTGAATCTTTTCAATTTTCTCTTACATTTGGCTGTGATTTCTAAGTGTTATTAAAGCGAAAGTAATTGAATTGATAGGAAAAGTTTACGAAAATTATCGTATGTTGAGATTAAAATGCTTAAAAGCACTTCTTAATGGTTATATATTTGAATCTTAGTGCTAGATATTTTATTTCAATTATTCTTAATTAATTCAACTTACGTGATCTGAAACTTATCTCAAACAACTAAAAGCTTTTCATTTGAATGAGTGTTTTAATTGAATTAATATCTTTTTAATGTATTTTATCATCACTAAAATTATTCTTAAATATCATAAATTCTTTTTCCTTCTAAACAAATAAGAATATTATTATTAAATAACTAGTAGAAGAATAATCAACTTCATATGAAATGTAATTTGTTAGTTAATTCAATAAGACGAGACTACTTGAAACTGATTTAATCAACTGAAAATGAGTCCTTTTATAACTTTTTTGCAATACAACCTCTAACACATATCCCAAGTATAGGTTATGTAAACTTTTAGATTTATTTGAGTTTCAAAATTGTATTAATTAATAGTTTTAAAAGATTAAGTTTCAATTAAACTTGTGATTCAAATAATTAACCCATCAAATTAACATCAATTTAATATTCCCATTCAAGTTTGATTTTATATAAATTTTAATGTCTCTCAATCTTTCTCAAGCATTTCTGAAGGGGTAAGACCTGAACCTGAAGTTTTCTAAATCAAAATACAGTGCTTTGTCAACTAACTGGTTATATATTATTTATGGAAACATAAAAAGGTAGTTCTGGTCGTTTCTTTATAATTTGATTAATCGAAGCAAAAATATGATGATTAAAAAAATAAGATTAAAATGAATAATTTTGGGGACTATTTCACGAAAGTCTAAATTTTTCTATTTTCTTTGCGTTTTGGGCACTTTTAGGTGATTTTGACTGAATATTACAAAAGAAGGAGAAAATTAGATTATTAAATATATAAAATGTAGTTTAAAACAGATGAATTTGGATTTAGAGCCTTTTCGAGGATTCATGAAAGCGTTAGTTACCAAATATAATTTGAGAAAGTCTGATCACAATTCAAATAAATTATTTAAAAAATATAATCGCTTTTGGGCTCTAATTCATACTCAACATAATCCATACTTAGATGACTGATATCTTAATCATTTAGTAAATTATATTTAATCAAAGAAAAAAATATATAAATTTATTATTTCTGATCAATTTTGTCGCTTTTTCTGATTCATAACATCAGTAAGTTTAGAGATGAATTCTCTCAATCAAAGTATTTCTATCTGATGAGTCGCTTTCCTGAACAAAGATTTGTTTGATAGTAATATTCGTTCACTTTTGCAATTGTCTCTCACTGTTAGATCGATAACTTCGACGAAAGACCGAAAGCCAAGAAGTTTTATTTATTATTTTTAAAAACTTTTTTTTCAAATTGAAAATTTTATTTGAGTGATAGAATGGATGAGTGATAAAACACAATCGATGAAAATAGTATAAAATTTGAAAAAAGAGAAAATTCAACCATTAACTAAGATGATGTTCCTCCTAAGGATTATCGATAAATAATATTCGGGATCATTAGAGCAGATAATTACCATTTTAATGAAAAGTCTGAAAATAGTTCATAATCAACTCCTTACTATCATATGAAACTGTTATAACAAGAACTTATATTCAATGTTTGAAATACTTTTGGATATAAAAATTTCAAAAACCAAAAATTTTGAAACGAATTTTGTTTCTAATTGAAAGCTTTTACAGAAAAATGTCTTAATAAGTAAAAGGCAACTTTCATTGAGCTTACGTATAATTTCTTAGAAATGAGTTTCGAACATGAAATTATTCGATGAAATGGATAGGATTCAGGTTCAGAGAATAATTGCATGTTTGACACTAAGGTCCCAAAGAAACATAAATAACAGTCAACTTTTTTCCAATGTTTTTGACATAACTAGCATGTTTTTGTGATTTTTGTTCATTTGAGATATGGAAGTGTGGAATGTGAGTCAAAGCGAACTCGTCTTATTTTGTGATCAGAAATTGTTATATCGGTTTTCATACTATGAGCGATGAGATAGTAAAGAGTTGGCATCGATTGGGTCTGATAGACATTTCAGAATAGATGAATGAATACCAGAAAGTTTTCTCAACCAAAATAAACCGAAAAGCAAGCTTTGACTAATTCTAATGCTAGTAATAGGCAATAGCTTTTTATATGCCAAAACATGATGGATTGATTTCGTTATTGCCTCCAAAATGAGACTATCTTGATATTAACAAACTGAAAACGCTGGTCACATCTCAATCAAATGCTGTCCATTAGACTCTAGTTTTTAGGCCTATTGAAGTATAAAGTTGAACTTATATTTATTTCAATTTATTCGTCCTTTTAAGAAAAAAAATTTATACACAATTTATATGCGCCTGAAATATATAATTCTTAAGCTTTGACATTTTGACATTCTCTTCAAATGATGTTAACATTTACATAAATTGTTTTCAAGACAAGTAGTCAACTATGAGTTTTTCGACACTTTTTCATTTTTGAATTGGAGTCCAAGTATTAATTTGTTGACTGGAATGAGAATTTAAATAATAGAACATGCTTTTGATTTATTTGCTTATTTAATGGTCAATTCATTTTTCATTCTGAACATTTCATTCATTTTTAAAATAAGTGGGAGTGTGAAGTACTTTTACTTTCCATATTTCAACTGAAAACTCGAGGGATTTATTAATTTAAGTGATTCTAAAATCAAAATTACTTTGAAATAAAATCCGATTCACGCTATGGGAACTGAGTTTCTAAATTAGGTGGTGATTTGATGTTTAAAGCCTTAAATCCATTTTCATTTGTCCTTTCTCTCAAATATTTCAGTTGGAATGTATATCAAATATAAACTAAGAAGTTTTGGAGTCTAAAACATCATGATTTGAATTTTTCTTCGAAATGTTTGACTGCTTTTTCACTTGAATGATGTGCACTTCATTGCATGGAAAGCAAAGTTCAGTTTAAAATGTTGTAGCGATTACTGAAAGTGATGATGACAGCGAAAAATGCCAAATATCGAAAGAAACACGCATTAAGTTTGATATATATTTTTTTTTGAATCTATCATTAACAAAGTCTTGACTTTGTCGGAAATCCGACTTAACGAAAACGTTCGGAAACTAGAAGAAATATGTGCCGATTAGCGTTATTGAAGAGAAAAATGATTCATAAAATTCTAAATCTACAGAAACATCAAATATACGTATATATCTCTGATTTTCCCCAATATTTTTTCGGTAATTTTGAGTTTCTCTTTCGAGAATGAATTATATAACATGATAATATGTGAAACACTATTAGATTTTTCAACAGAAAAAAATTACAAGAAATAATTTGAAGACAACTCAATTAGAATTTCATTAAAATTTTTAGTCCAATTCTTTTCAAATCCCGAAAATTTTTGGATTCTGTTTATTAGAAATGCAAATCAGGGTTAATGGAAATGCGTTAATCCCATGATTTAACTGCGCTAATGACTAGAGTCTTGAATTATATTTATTTATTATGGTCCAAATATTGAATATAATATTTACTAAAAACGGTCCAAATATTCA
>JAQFXV010000548.1:0-20713 GCA_034694065.1 Camisia spinifer
CTCGAACACGTATTTTGTTAAATTCAAAATAATTTTTGAAAATTGAAACATTTCATTTGAATTCAGATAATCTATAATTACTTGATTTTTCATTCAATAATTTAAAGTTCTTGAATACTGTGTTTCTTCAATTCTAAACATGTAAAACTCAATGTTTTCCAGTTATAAAAAATAATTTGATTCATCAATCATGAGATTGAAAATTTTTGTGTTTGAAAACTTTGTTTTATATAAAAATTACTTCGGATTTTGGAATTGATTCTCAAAAAACAAACCATATATCAAATATATTAAATTTTATATAAATCACTCTAAAATCAAGCTTTAAATGACTGATTTGTCATTTGGTAAAATATTTCATGTTAAGGATTATATAGCTTATAAAAATTTGAATTGTTTGAAAAATTTAATCAAATTGAATGCCTTCTCTTTCATGTTCATGTCTTTTTCTCTCTGAAGAATTGGTCATCAAATAGTTTGAAGATTTTATATGTTATTTAAGAGGGGTTCGAATTGTGGTTCGCGACCCAAAACTGGGTGCGAAAATATTTGATTTAACATTATGTCCAAATAGTAACTGAAAGATATAATATTTTGATTTAAATAACTTTTGAAGCTTTGAAGAAGATTTAAGTACTGATCGAAAAGCTTCGGCTGTTATTATAATTTATTTTTTAGTTTCTTTTCACTGAATAAACTGAGTTTAAATTTAATTAAAATAATTATGTCCTATGAAAAGAACAATTTTTAGCCTTATAAAGAGGATCGCCATCAAAAAAGTTTGAGATTTGACAGAAATAAAAACTAATAAATTTAATCATTTATTAGGAGTGTTTGAAATGATTTGTGATAATAAGTTTTTTTTATTAAATATTGCAATTTATTATTTAATATTTTTACAGAATATATTTATATAAAATATATGTACACTAATTATCAATAAATGTTGGGGTGAATTATTATTTATGTATAAAAGAAAGAGATTACAAATTTAAGAAATTTTCTGTAGACATCCAAAAAGACTTATAATTTAAAAATCCGAGATCACAGGTTTTCTTTATTGCTTTTTTTACTTGTAAAATAGCACACATTATGTTCGATGAATTGAAGGCGAGTTAAAACTATGGCACAAATAATCGTATGACAAATTTGATAGGCAATAAAATTATTATTTTTGTAGTTTGAACATAGATTTCCTTCTATTCCAGTATTTTAATTAAAACTAAATTAATTTGACTTCATTAGATTGACATTTTTTCAACTTTCTATTTGTTCAAAAAACTTCAAACTTGTATTATGTGATGTTTAATAATAATTAATAACTCAATAACTTGATATCAGGTATGTCTAGAAAAATAGAAAACTCATTTTGCCTCAAAAATCTTCATATTTGTGAATATAAGGTATGAGAGAAAATATATGAATTTGACAGCACTTAATAAATAATGTACAAAAATACGAAGTTTAAAAAATTGATGACTGAAAAAGTGGTCCAAACTTAGTATGAAACAAAATAAAAGCTGCTATATTTGGCAAAACATCAATATAATACCTATCACTTTACAGAACAGGTATTATACATACATATATATACTTCATATGTACAAATATTATAAGTTTCTAAAACTTATTAGTTTTTCGCGATTGGATGAAACATCTGATGAGAATCAGTTGATCACAAAAACACATTTTATATTATATACTAATATATTGTTACATTATTTAGTTTTCGTCAATTAAGTCCATATTCAGACTGTTGTTTCATTCCTTCTAAGATTGAGTGGTTGTAGTTCTCTCTGAAGTCTATCGAATTCATTATAATAGTCGTGATCGTCAGACATATCTTCGATATCATCACTGATTTTACGAGTATTCACAATATTATGCACTAATTGAGGACAATTGCCATTAATAGTTGGATTTGTTTGAATTGGAAGCATATTTTGTGCACTAATATTATTAGTAATAGTTAATGAAGTTGGTATTGAATTGACGTATTCGTGTTCGCGATTCATTAAATGATACTCTAAATTGTCGACACATCGTGACTGTCCATTAACCGGAACGAAATCCGGAATAAATCTAACATAATCTTTCACTTTTCCATTAACTGCTTCTATATTTCAAGAATTAAATGAAAAATTTCAAAGTTCTAAACTTTTCTAAAATTATTTTCTATCAAAACGAATGAATAAATACCTGATAGTTTTGCGTCACCGATTAGATCCATATAACCTGAAGATTGACCAATAGGTCCGGGAGAAGGCATTAAATAGTCGTCTTCATCGACTGGTAATTTGAAAGGAAATTCGATACTTTTTGAAGAAATGTTTGCATTGTTTCTCATTATTTCGCAGAGATCGCCATCTGATTCGAGCAAAATAAAGATAAAGTTAGAAATAGAATTATTGTCAACATTTGAATGATTATGACATACCTTTACCAATAATCTTGACTGGATCTGAACTATAACGACCTGAACCCTGACTATTCTCTCTTAAATGCCCATTCATTTGTACGATAGGATAAGGAACAGATGACTCTAAGTGACCAAATTTATTATAATTCCCCATATTTACAAAATCGCAATGTCTTCCGTAGCCATTCATGAAAATATTTTGTCTGTATTGAACATCAAGTGTGTCATCACTATTAGTTCCGCAATTGATTGAAAATGCACTATTGATAGGATCGCCTTCAAAACCTCGATCGTCCATAAACTTCTTAATAGGAGTGGGCGGGGGAGGTGTGTCGGCCCCGCTGTGAGCTTTGCTCGGCTGAAGATACTCTTCGGCATCCATTATAGTTTCGGGGCCTTCAATTGGCATACTTAAAGTCCTGATGAGTTCTTTTTCATCCTGTTGTGTATAAGAAGGTAATCTCATCAATTTGTCACCTTGGATCACTAGATATCTTCCCGGATCCCGAGCCATTTTGGCGAATTCTTCTGCTAACTCTTTGAATGAAGGTCGAGACTCAGCGTCAAGCATCCAACACTTGATCATTATCATATAGACATCAATTGTACAAATAGAAGGTTGAGGCAAACGTTCCCCCTTTTCCAATAAATCAGGTACTTCTCTAGCGGGTACGTTCTCATAAGGACGTCCGCCATATGTCAACAGTTCCCACGCTTTATATTTAATCAAATTAATTCAATTAATACTCTTAAAGTCTAATTATACTGATCTGAGAGCTCACCTGTGACTCCAAAACTCCAAACATCACTCTTATGAGTGAAGATGCGATGTTGAATGCATTCAAGAGCTAACCATTTGATGGGCATCTTTCCTCCCGCGGCCTTATATTCATCTTCATCTATTTCAAGAAGTTTTGCTAAACCAAAGTCAGTTATTTTAACACAACCCGGTGTTTGCAACAGAACATTCCTGAGAGCTAAGTCTCTGTGAACCATTCGTTTCTCTTCCAAATAAGCCATTCCTCTTGCGATTTGAGTGCACCAATTGAGCAATGGTTTTGATCCTATTTTGTCTTTATTATTCCTCACATAATCCAAAAGACAGCCCAATGGCATGAGTTGTGTGACGAGCATTAATTGTGAAGTCATACAGACAGCGAGTAATTTAAGTAGATTCGGGTGATCGACACTCGCCATAATATATGCTTCTTCTAAAAATTCTTTATTAGTATTCGGTTGCGTTCCTTCTCTTAAGACTTTAATAGCAACTGGAATTTTAACGTTTTCTCCTTCTGGAACCCAAACGCCTTTATATACAGTACCAAAAGCTCCATAACCTAGAATTCCACCCTTTCTTAATTCGGCCTCTTTTACGATTCGCAATTGTGCTAAATTAGGCTTAACATTAGTTGGTTTTAGCGGCTCATTATCATCAAATCCACTCATTCTCATCGTTAATTTCATAGTATTTTCTTTGGTTCGCGCTCTTTGAAGCCATTGATAGCTGAAAATGGCTAAAAACACACCAAAAAGTATGAAACATCCGGCACTTCCACCGATGATGACAGTCCAGGGGTCTTCTTCTGTATTGACACCATAAGCAGCTATATTTGGATCTTTGTCGGAACAATAGGGGTCTTCGTTATTGTCTTCAAAAACTTTATAAGGTTTTTCTGTGGGACACGAAGCCGTACAGTTGAATAGTTTTTTGTCATCTCCGCTGTAAACTCTATAGTTTCGACACGCGATGCAATTACTAGTAGTCGGTCCGTAACACTTACGGCATTCATCAGCGCATTTCACACACTTGTGGTTCGCTTCATCTGCATAATGATCTCGAGGACACTGATCTTCACATTGTTCACCAGAGCTATAACGCAAACATTCGCAAACAGAGACATGGATTCCAAATGCAGTACAATTTTTGCATCTCTGATGACATTTGCGACAAACAGACTTTCCAGTCAATGATTTGAGTGCTCCCTCTTCTTGAGGGCCGATATATTCATGATAGAAGCCATCAGGACATGACTCGTCTGCCTTTAAGCATTGTTCGACAACATTTGGGTCATACATACTTACTATAGCTTTTTCACATGATTTGCATCCGCCGTCACCCAACTTATTGAGTGGACCCGAACAGCCCTGAACACAATTTTCATGGCAAGGCTTACATTCGCCGTTATTTCCGTATTTAGAGACCGGACATTCTCTGACACAATAGGGCCCATCTCTAACATGCCTACACTGCGAACAATTACCAGGTCCGGGTCCGAAGCATTCCCCCGAACACTCTTCGTGGCAATGTTTGCAAATGTTATTCCCCGCGTCATAAATCCTGTCAAATATATTTTCATTACTTCATAGTTCTTAAATAATAATGACATATAATAATGACATATCTGTCATATTTTATAACATACATTCGATCGCATACTTAGGAAAGCATAAGTTAATAGTAAAGCAATAATTACTTTTGATGGAATGGCTTTAATGGCAAATATTTTCTTACCCTAAAGAAGTATTGCAACTTTGAGTACATGTTTCTCCGAGTCTGAAAGAACGGCATGACAAGCATTCATCTGGTCCCGGACCCCAACAGCCATCACTACCACATTGTGAATGGCAAACCAGTCCCTTATTGCCTGTTTTACAAAATCAAAAACAGGTATTGTAGGAAAGGTATGTTAAATACCTATTTCGTCATAACTTACGGCATTTTTCTTCATCTCCATTGCTTTGTAATAGCATATTATGAGCGCTCGAACGCATCACTTTTTTCCAATCAATACTACTCGCAAAACAAAGCTCTTTATTTTCTAGGATCGCAACACTTCCAGAGCGAACTTTTTTAAGTGATCTTAAACTCAACGATTGTAGGGATGTCTTCACGATATATAAAGCAGCAAAATATTCAGTCAGTTGTCGTCCGCCAATAACTTCCAAGTTTTTGAAATACGATAAGTTTTTGAAATCTTGATGCGAAGCTTGTATACTAACAAATCCGGTCACTTCTCTCAATGTATTAAACATTTCTAACTTGATTGGATGCATACGTGGATAATGAGGTCCAAAAGTAAAATTAGGATAAACTTCTTGGAAACCATTGAATGATGTGTCGAGAATAGTGAGCGAGCCCTCAATAATAGTACACCCTTTAAATGAATCAATATTTCCGGCGTGAACTACTTCTACTCCCTGACAATTCTTAGGACACGGGCCGTCACAGGGAACACATTCTCCATTAAGTGCTTTTTTAGTCGGTGGACACGAGCGAACACACGCGCCATTGTCTTTGAGAAGATGGTCGGGACAGTTCTTGACACAAGTGGCCCCATAAGCATACTTGCCTTCGGGATTCATTTCCCATGAATAAGTGGCCGGATTGTAGCGCATCATTGGAGGGCATTCCTGTTTACAAACCCCATCATCATAGAAGTTACGACATGCCTAAAAAGAGATCATAATTGATGATTCTTTTGAATAAATAAACACATTTAAGATGTATAAATGCAATGATGGCAATAACATACGAGGCAATCGCTCTGTTTAGGACCAGTACATCCGCCCGCGCAGAAAAGATGACAGCACTCCCTCGGGTTTGGTCCAAAACATCGCCCCTGATGGCACTGAGGCGAACAATTTATCTTTGAAAACTTTTGGCAATTGTGTTCGCCTTCGCCCCAACAGCCCTCTTCACACGAATCATGACACGGAGGACCTAATCATTAGCAAATATTATTTCATTTTCATACTTATTAGAAACAAAACACTAAATCTTTTCTAGAGTAATATCAACTCATACATTCGCGTTCGGGTTGAGTGAAATTGTATACATATATTGTCTTCGCTCGAGAACCTGTTAGAATTTCGTCCCAATTTACTGTTCGTATGTGACAGAGATTATAATTGTTGAAAAAGCCAACACTACCCGAGAGTATATCTGAATATTAAATATAGAAATAATGAGAAACTTTTTCAAAAGTTTTTTGCTCAATAAAACTAACCGCGAAGGGCAGGCGTTTCCAAGTTTTCCATTTTGCTAAGCGTTACCATTAAAGCAAATTCTTCGTCGCGTACATTGAGCTTGAAAAGAGTTCGTCCTCTTATTATTTGTAGACTCGGAAGAACTATTCTTTTGACATCAACATGAGATATAAGGACATAACCAGTGACTTCCCGAATATATTGTAAGAAAGTTAAGTCCAGGTTTTTATCCTGCAACCATGTCAACTCTAGATTTCCGTCAACGTAAGTACAGTTTGTATATCTGTCTCTTAAGTTTTGGAAATGATGCTCTCGATTGGATGGCACTGACATACGACCATTTGTTCCAATACAAACTGCGTTCAAATTCAAATTAATTCAATATATTATATCAGTAACTATTCAATTCTAAAACTAATTAATTTGCCTGCAATCAAATTCTTATTAAATCAATTTAAATAACTTATACTTAGTATAGAATTAATAATTTGTAAAAGTTTGAAAAATCCTAATCTTTAATAAAAATTGAATTCGATTCATTTGATAACTTAAAAATAGATTTAAACGTATATTAAACCAATATTAGCATAATATTGAACTAACTTTTGCCTTTTTTGATGAGAGGATCTTTTTCAGAGCCTCCTCTGACCAGAATGGTGTTGACTATCACAACCATATTTATTATAATACATATGCATAATATAAAAGTTTTGATCCTAAATTTCATTTTCAGTGATAATTAAGTTCCACAAATGTCAGCATTAGTTCATTTTGTTTTGAAAAACTATTTCAATCTTAATTGCACTGAAAAGAGCACTTTGACCTTTCTCTTTCAGATACAATGCAAATCGTGCACAAATCATGAAAATATTTACAAATAATATTATTTGCAAATTCCGTATAAGTCGACGATTGAAGTGAGTTCAGACGCTTGCGATAGCACTTTGAAACTCGCCTCTCTTATTACGATACTTTCTGATAAACTTATTTCAATATTAGTGCACTTCAAGTGCATTTTGAAAACATATTCCATGTCTCGAATCGCCAAAACTATAATCAAAAACCAAAATATTCACTATATTTGATATTTATACTTGTTTAGTAAAATTCATTTCTTATTCAAAGCCACAACACTTGTTCGAATGGGAATGTTATTATTGAAAGCTTCTTTTGCCACATTACAAGTCAACCATTTCCATCAACAACTCAAATCTGGGACACATATCCTTTAGTTTGCAAATATTCTTTAAGATCATTTAACTCCTAATAATCACTTAAAATTATGACTGATCTTTGACATAAAACACCCCCACTATTCCCGATTTGACAAATTTACTAATATTTTCATTTATTTTCAACTGAAAACCTTAACAAATATCATAATAACTTGTGTTGAAAGATGAAATTTGAACAAATAAAAACATTCATGTCTATGACCTCTTTGATGACATATAACAGGTTGTATGTCTTCATTTTTATCTTTACAAAATTGGGGCAAATTATGAAGAGTTTAACATAACGGCATTCACAACAAAACTATGAAACAGTAATATGAATATAATAATAAGGTATCAAATTATCATAAATTAAAGAAGTTTATAAAATAAGAAAAGTGGACAGACAAGGGTTAAAATGTGTCACAATTCGTTTGAGTCGAGACAGAATTGAAACTAATGATATTCAGTATTCTCGAATATGTTGAAATTGAGTGAATGTTTTTTAAAACATAATAAATCTTGATTGGGTTATAACGTAATATTATACCAGAACTAAGCGAATGATATGAGGCTATCATATGTTTAAGTAATAAACTCAATACAAACTGCTATACAATAAAACTGAAGAGACGAAAACATTTACTGGAATTAAACCGCCAATTCTAGTGTAGACTTATCACAAAATTTTTATTTATACAATTGCTGCAACTTTAAAAGTCAAAACAAAGCAACTTTGGCTATACTTATCAAATGTTATCACTGCTTTTGCACATTTCTTTGTCAAACACGATCCTAGAAAAACAAGTGAGTACTGTTGCAGCATATCTTCCATACAAGCAAAACAGCTTACAATACGAAATAGAGAGCAATATAACCAAAATTCAAGATCTTTTCTTTCAATGCTTATAACACATTAATGATTTTTGCAGAAACTGTGAATTTTTAATCGATTATATAAATTCACTTTTCATTTTGAAAATCCTTGAAAACAATAATTGCAATAACTTATAACACCATAAATCAAAGCCTTAAATTTCTATTCGGGTCTGTAATTGCTTGAAATATTATTTATCTTTTGCCATATTTATGAGCCAAAGAGCTTTCAAATTTAACTAAAGCTTTATAACTTATCTAAACCGAAACATTTAATTTATTAATTTTCTCGGAATGCTATAACAGGTAATTTACAAGTTTATAAATTATAAAATAATGAGTGAAATCCCGAACCCGGTAAAAGTGTTTAAAAGTCAAATTCATCCTCTATAGCAAAGTTTCAAATATGTTTATTTTCAAAATCTAATGCAAAGAATGTTAAGGCAGAAAAGAGTAATAAATATATGCATAATGGGCTTAAAGTCCAAGATTTTCAATTCAAATTTGAAAGCGAGCCTTTCCAAGAATGTTATTATCGAGTTCTTGTGCTAAAGAAATACAGCATAAGAGTTATCATCAAATACTTCAAAAGTTGAAACAATCACAAGAAACAAATATTTCCACCATTTTTATCATTTGATAAGATTAGATTTGAAGTGTTTCTAATAAGAAATGATATAATATTACGAGAACTACTAAAACAAAATTATACTCAGTATATAGAAAGCAATGCACTAATCATTTAAGACAATCACATTTGATTCACTTTTATTTGTTTTTTTTAATTGCGAAATGAATACACCCTTATATTCACATTAGAAAAATATATTCATTGAAAACTAAAGTAGAACAGAAAAAGTTAAAACAGACCTTAAAAACAAATGAGATCAAGCAGACGGTTGAACTCACTTTTGATATCTACTTTCAACTCCTACACGACTTATGTATTTTTATTAGACCCGATTTCATAAAATCATTAGCAAAAATTATTTCCAAAAATTGAAGGTTTTTCAAATCGACAAAAATGCACAAAAGATCTTGATTTAGGGGAGAAATAAAAAAGCACCAGAAATGACCGACATTACGTTTTTTGATTGTATCCTAAGTTTGATCTTTTATTGGATTTTAAAATTCATAACACGAATATAGATCTTATGCAAGGACTGATGAGGCAGTGTTACGCGTGCGAGTTTTGGGTGTGGGTGTTAAAGGTTAGCTACGGATTGAGATAATAATGAAGGTATACGGAAATTATCGTTTTGCCAACGGATCTTTTCACTCCAATACAACTTCAATGCTTGCGAATTCCTTTCCTCTAACATTTCGTGTGCTTTCGGTCCGTATTAGCTCTTCAACAAAAAACTAAACTCACATTAAGGGTGTGGAAAAAGAATACTCGGCATCTGTGCGCTATTATATCATGAATTTATGCACACAATCGCTTGAATAAAGGTTAAAACCTTCAGGATATTCAAAGACATGAGATCGTAATATTTGACGGATTCAATCAAAGTCTTCTTACAAAGTCTAAGTGATAAAAACATTATCACATGAAAAATGAAAATCAACGCAATTTTTCATTTAAAAAAAATTGCAATCATTATTAATTTAGATTTAAAAAGATATTAAAGGAAAAGTTATAGCAGTTATACGTCAAAATTGAGCAAATGGTGAACTTGAAAGCTTTGGATCCGAAAGAGATAAGCTATAAAGTGAAATCATGTAATACTAGTACTACTGTTGACAATGATTGGACAAGAATCTTCTTCATAGGTTCACTCTCTCATAAATGTTGCCTTTGGGCAAAGTAACTAAACTAAAAGCTTAAAAGTTTAAAATATAAAAGTTAAATGATCGCCAGTGACGAACTGCACATTCCAACCATTACATTAGTTTCAAATGCTTAACTTCAATAAATACGTTAAATATATACCAAATTTGATTCCATTCTTATGTTAAATGTGAAACCGTTGCTTTTTCTGTGCCCTTTTCTTAAAAGGTTAATTTGATAAGTCATCTGTGGTCATAAAGCATATCATCTTTCCTGATAGTTTATCCCAGACTAAATCTAGTGTAAGTGTAGCCCTAGTATTAGAGTAATCATCAAAAGTAACCTCTCATGCACTAACAGTAGACTCAACTAAATTCTCATGTTTAGCTCTAACTCATAAGAGTATTCAAAATGCATTCAAGCGATACATTCACTTCGTGTCGCTTTAAAACATACCATTTAAGACATTGTATATTCATAAATACTAAATAGTTGTGATTAATTTCTTCATTTAATTTTAGTTTCAATTTAAAAAAAACTAAATTTTCTATTAGACAAACTTTTATTCCTAATCTGATGACAAAATCTATAAAATCTTCGCAAATACAATAAATACTGAAAGAATTTATTGCTACCATAATTGTTTTCAGACTATCGATATTTCTTTATTGCATTCGAATGGAGACGATTTTAAACTCAGTGAATATCAGCTAAATATCATTCAGTGTACTCATGAGTGAAATAAGGATTCAATAGAAATAATAATACCTGTAGAAAATTATATTGAACTTTCACTAAAATAGTTTTAAGGATTTAGTGCATAAAATCTCTTCGAAAAAACGGAATTTCAGTCCTAAAAATATTTATTAGCACTTTATATATAAACTCATTTCGCACATCACTATTCCTTATTTTTCTTTACTTTAATCAATTAAACCTGGAATCGAAACAACCATAAAGAAAAAGGTAATAAAAAGTTCTGTTTATTCCTCAACGAAATGATCGTAAAACTGATTCAATCATTTTATCGGATGCGCAAAATTAAAAGACTTTTTTAGAAATCTAGAGATGAGAGTTCATCTATGTGTTGAAGATAACTTTTAAAAAACCATTTTAAGTGACACCTAAACAGCCAAAATTTATGCTTAAAGTTTTAAGAACTTAAAAGATTAGTTAACTTTTAAAGAGAGAATTATAAGTCTGAAAACATGGCTTTCTTCTTCAAAAAGAAGGTAAGCATAAATACATAGCTAAGGTCAACGTTTGAGATAAAATTTAATCCCTTAGAGTTATAAAATTCTCATTAAATTGACTAATATTTACTTTATATTTCTTTGTTCACTACTTAAAAAAACAATAATTAAAAATTAATTCTCATGAGTTACTGAAAAAATATTTACAAATACAATAATTGGTGAGAATTAAGCGTCGATATAGTATTTAATTGTGTTAAAATTTCTTGAGTTATAGTGTAGGCGAAGTTCATGAGTTCAATAAATTAGGATTTGTGCGACTCTGTGGAGCCCATTGTAAGAGAAATATAAGTGGATTTATAGAAAGCCAAAGGCAGGCCTTTCCTAATATTAATGCAAATGTATTTGGATTTCATTTTAAAAAGGATATATTTTATAGTTTAACGAGATATTAAGAATTGCATGCAATGATTGCATGTATAAAATGATAACAAAGTAAATCTAAAAGAAATTGATGTATACAATAACTGCGGCTTTTTATCTTCTAAGAGTGCGTGAATCTCTTGAGATCTGAGAAGAGAGTTCATACATATTATGGGGACAGAAAAAAATGTTGTGGAAAACTTGATTTGAGTTAAGGCGCAAAATATACTCTAAAGTGATGCGTTCGCAGTCAGATCACGCCTATTCATTCGTTTTATCGAGAATGTTAATCTCAAGACTTTCACCATAAGATAAAACTATTTCTTGCTTATGAGCGCGCCATTGCTCTCAAGAGCTCACTGGTATTGGATGACTGGTTTATTTTTGAATATAGTACTGGTATCGCCAAACCCAATAATTAGACTCCATTATGTCAGAGTCCAAAGCCTAGTATTCGTGACTCGAGGGATGCAATAAGCAATCGGTAATACACATTACTGCGACTGAATCAAACTCCCGAAACTTATTTATGCATTCTTTTACTTTCAAATCCACAAAAAACAAGTCTTTTGAATAACACGATATCAAGTTTGCAAAAAATAAATTATGCACATAAACCAACAACAATTTGATTCGTGAGCATTTTTACTTTTTAATCACATCCGAAATATTTCTTTAAATTCAATTTCATAATATATAATATCAGCGCTGATATTAATTTCAAATTTTCCCTATCAATTGGTTATATCTTTTTACTTCTACTCTAGACATTGATCTTTTATCAACTTTATTTCAACATAATTCTTGCCAAAGAATACTTTTATTTTGTCAGTCTTTCAACTTTTACTTCAAAGGATTTTTTGTAAAAATTATTTAGCATTCAAAATAAGAATTGAAATTAATTTCACAAAATGATATTCAAAAACTTGAAATGAACTTAATTTTTTTTAACAATGAGGAAGATTTTGTGACTATTTTGAGAAGAATACGACAAAAACCTTTATAATAGCGTTGAATAAAATAGTCTAACAGTACTCTATACTCTCTTGTATTTTGGGTAACAAAAAAAATTGGGAACGAAAAGGGCGACAAAAACAGACGGTCTGACATATTAAATCTATAAAAGCTCATTGCATTCACACAATAGGAACTTAAAAAACTTGAGTGCAAGCGAATCAGCTTTTCGTATATGCAATGCAATCAACTATAAACAGAAATGAATAGAAGAAAATATTATCGAAGCTTATCTTTTAAATACCAATGAAATAAAGTTAAGCCTAATTCTGCTGAATTGATAATGATTTTGTTTATTGGGAAAGAATAAACTGCTGATTATCTTATTATTTTTTGCCGAACTGATTATATCCAGAATTGGGAAAAATACAAATTATATATTTCGAATCAATCATTTGAATAAAGATTAAAATTTAATTCATGTTAATTACTATTAATGATAGGGAAAGTACATAACATCGAATTGATTTGCATTGGTTGGGAAGAAGTGCATACAGAATGCATAATAGAATTCTTGTTGAGTAGATTTGAAAATAGTAAAAAAGCAATGGTTTGATTGTGGATGGGATGCGGCAGTAGAAAAATGTGGTGCATGAGAATCGGTCGCCCTTGGCTTCTAATACAAAACCGAATCACTGGCATCAGTTCAATCGAGGTCGATGCTGAAGGTCGTGATATTTAGCGCTAACGTGTTTGGTTCACTTAAGAAAGAAATCTCATACATACATATATAGGGAGCTCTAACCCCTCCTTAAAATGGCTC
This sequence comes from Camisia spinifer, assembly GCA_034694065.1. NCBI lineage: Eukaryota > Metazoa > Arthropoda > Arachnida > Sarcoptiformes > Camisiidae > Camisia > Camisia spinifer. Next base: position 13,661 of record JAQFXV010000548.1, read on the forward strand.
CTAACTCAAGAAATATTGATACCGACCAAACACCTGCACATGCAATCATACATTTTACATGAATAAATGTATTGCTTCGCGCATAATATGGGGACGAATATCAATTCAAATAACATTCCCAAGAGAGACAAGCGTTTGGCATTTGCTAAATAAAAATGTTATAGAAATGACATGCAATGAAATCAAAATCTCAATGCATGGATGGCTTTCAATAGGGAGAAAACGATTTCTATTAAATTCTTACTAAATAGTAATTAAAGCTTTAGGGCTGTACTTAATGTTACCATCGCTGCCAATCCACTATTTTTAAAGCTGCGCTTCATCCGAGTGATGACAGTTTTCAGATGTATTCAGTAAATAATAAAGAATTGAATGTACTTTTCTATCAGTTTGAATAAAGTCACTGTTGAACTGCTGCTGAAAATAATTAACTTTAGTAACTATCACGCAATAACATTACTTTATTTGATTAAATATATGAACACTTGAAAATATAATCACACCATACTCTTTATGCCAAAAAATGTTATATAACAACACACAAGAAGAAAGGTTCTGAGAGGTAGAAATATCTTGCACTTGCTTTTATCGTTTCAAATGGAGACAAATATATGATATACTATCATAACAAAGTTAAACAACTAAAGATGTTAAATAAGACGTGTGATAAATTTGCGGGTTTAGATATCAACCAATAATCACCATATTATTATATTTAATGCATAATCAAATTCAAATAAGAGGAAGTTCACATCCATTTATAAACAAAATCATATTTTTTCATCAAATTTAAAGGAAATCGACATAAATCAACATCTCATAAATGCAATGACATTAACTATTGGCTGAAACCAATTTTTCTTCTCTTCATAAATATTTATATAAATTATAATATTAATTACAAACAGTATAGAGTCTAGAATTTGATTTAAAACTATCAATTTTGATCACAAAATAAATATTTTCACAATACTATCAGTATTGATGAACTATCGAATTGTTATTGAAAAAAAGTCTGGAATCAAGACGCACACAAAACAAGGATGAAATGAAGCTTCACTTCGCTATTGCTTGATTATAAGTCCGTATTTCTCTGTAATCCTCCCTGTTTTTTCTTTCGTGCATTTGCTACCTGCTATGCCTCAGGCAAAGCAACCTTAAGCTTAGAATACCTGACGTGTTTTCTTATCCTATATACCATTTGATCGAACTCTCGTTTCTCAGAACTTTCTTCGATTCGCTTAATTTCTGTCTATATTTTTAATTCTAATTTTCTTATTCAATCCAATTTTGTTTTCAAAATAATTTCATTCATTTTTAATAATTAATTAATGAATCAATTCTATATATTAGATATTTATAAATATGTTTTGGAATGAAAAGTTCCAAATTAGAGCATTTTCTGTTAAATACTCTCTTTAAATGAACTCATAGTCAGAAGAATTGAAATAACTAATTATTTTCAGAAGTTTTGTTCCAAATAGAAATTGAAGCAAAAATAAATTTAGATCCAAACTTATTCGAACAAACGGAAAGTGGATGTTTTCTTATACATCGCCCCGTATTTGCGCCCCTTCTCTATATCCCCACAAGAACCACGATTTTGCACGGCTTTTACCTATTGGGGATATCTAAGAAAGAGGGGCTGAAACTTCTCAACTTACCTGAACGATGCAGGGCCTCATCAAGCAAAGAGCGTCACTCTGCTCAGGGGTTTATATATATAGCAGTTTGACAAGAAAAAGCTGATTCGATTGGAACTGCATTCAAATATCTGTTTGTTAAAACCTCAAATTTGTATTCAATCAAATTCAATGCTTTTAGACAAAAGCTTCTTTCAAATCATACAAACTCTATTCATTTAAAAGCAAATCACATTACTTTGATTAGACTTTTTCATACATAACCCTTAAATTGTTTCATAATATTTCAAATATTGATATTTTAGTTATTATAAAGTCAAGACTGATTAATACTAGTTTTACATTTGCATAAGTAATGTTGAAATGATATTTTGATAATTTCTAAAGTAGAATCGTATCGCATATTTCAATTTCTGGTCATTTGCACATTTGATCGAACTTTGAATCATTAACTTTACATATCAAACTATTCCCCTGTAAATTATGTATTATGCTTAGAAAAATTTTTAATCACTTTTCTCACAAGAACTTCAAATTATTGACATTCAATAATGCAAATAGCATTATATTGATGTTCAACAAAAGATTTTCCGATACATTTTCCAATGATGGAAATTATTTTAAAAGTTGTGAGAATTAGAGTTGAAAAAACAAAGAAGAATTTTCAACTTTTCATAATTCAAATATGAAATTATGCAGTAAAATATACTAATGCTCGATATGTTATTTATAAAGAAAATTTTGATAACTTTCTTAGTTTGTGATTTTGTTGACAATTTTCCTCCAAATGTTTATGTAGATAAGAACTGCTTTTTTGAAATATGAATTATATTTTGCAACTTTTATTACTTGAACCATAAAAGGCCATATAATTCCTATAAATTTGGATTTACTTTTACATTATGCTAATATTGTAATCTATACCAGAATTAATCTATTTTTAAAAGGTAATTATTCAAACTTACCTGATTTACAACTTATTTTCAACATATTACGACTTAGATTGAAAGGTTTTTAAAGGTTTGTAAAGCTATTTACATCTTTAACATAAACAAGTCTTACCTAAAAGAAAAGAAAGAAAAAAATTAAGGAATGCATTCAAATAAATCAAAATCATTTTAAATATTTGAAGAGTTGTTTTTTGCACTGCATTGTTGTCAGATTTCAAATTAATCTTATGTTGATTTGAATTTAATAACCAATATTAAAGGTAATTCCTCTCTTACATATGCAATACCGAAAAATTTGCAAATAATTACTTTAAAAAGTTTTCCGCATATTTCGAACTTTTGAGGTTCAGAGATGAGCGCTATTAATATTATTTGAGTAGAAAACTGAGTGTGATTCTCAATGATAAAATATTCAATTTTAAGTCTTGATACTAAAATTTTATATGTTTTTTATGCGAAGCTGAGTTCTTGGTATAACAGGTTAAGCAATAATATCAGATAAAGTTTTGTTATAATATCAGCTAATTTTTGTTCCTTTTAGTTTTGAAAAATATTTTTCAAAGATACTTATTCAAAATATTCAATACTTATTTAAAGAAAAAAAATCCCTTCAATACTGGAGGGCATGCAAAGCCTGACAAATAAGGAAAATCTAACTCCTAGAAAAATTTTAAGCCCATTTCTAAGCCCATGCTTTTGAAGAAGACAGAAAACATTTTGTTAAAACTTGACTTATCGATAGAGATTTGGTAAAACTAAAAAATAGTCTTTAATTATTATTATTATTATTACTTTTTATTATTCTCATTATTATTACTACTTTGTTCTGCGAAGAGAATTGTGCCGCTGTTTCTTAATTTAAAACAAAAATTGTTCGCACATCACTTTATGCTAGTTTGAGTGATGTATGATCTTAACTGTTGACCATTTCTTAGTGCATTTCAAGTCAACATTATTGTTCAGCCCATAAACCTATCATTATTTGAACCTTTCTCAGAGCGTTAAGTGAGGGGAGACGGCCTTCTTCTAACAGTTAAAAGTGTAAAATCTTTAATTTAGCCTTTGGTTTAAAATTTCATTTGGGTTTTCAAATTACAATTTCAACCATTTACTAAATTAATACACGTTTAAATTTGAAAAATTTCAGACAAAATGAGAAAAACATGCTTTTGGTTAAAGTTAAAACATTAAATATTAATGTAAGAAATGATGGGTTCACTTATCAGCGAAAGTTTTTGCTCAAATATTAAATGAGCTCTTATTTGAAAGATCGACATTTGCGATAATTATCTGAAAAAACTGGTAGCGCAACAAGTTTGGCATAACTGAATACCACTTATTTAGCTTATTCAATACACATCAGACTTCATAGACATAATATTAAACATCATTTGCCGCTCATTTTGATGAGACCTAAGCTAAGACCTCATCAAAATCAATTAAATAGAACAGAATTTCAAAATCAAATCATAATCTTTCTCCAAATATTTTAGTTAAGACGCCATCATTTCAAGTCTGTGGAGATTTTCGGAGATATTTGAAGTTCAAACTTTATGGCTGATAGCAAATCAAATAAATCTGAAAGATTATTAAGACTCTGGAGACGATTGACTTTAAAATTCTCGAAACTTCAGAATGAGAAACAAAGTATTGACTAAATTGAATAAATCACTAAATTGCAAATTTAACAAAAATTCAAACTCAAGGATAACTTTCACAGAAAAAGCTAATGAATAATAGAAACAAAATATAAGTTACGTCAAAACAATTATTTTAAGGAACACTTTGGAAGAAAAAGAATGTATGAGAAACAAATAAGATAACACTTTAATTAAAATTTTTGCTACAAAGTTAAGAGAAATTAAATTAGTTTCATTAATCTGCAGAATCAAGTTTAAGTTCAAGTCTCTCATCTCTCGGAGAAATATCTCTAATTAAGTCGCTCATTAATTAAATTAAGCATTCGAAAAAAGTTCAACATGTTTTGGTCATTATAATTATCAGTTTTCAGCCATTTTCTATACGAATCATTTTCTCATATCTATCTATTTGATTCGCAAATGGATTTTATGAGCTTTTCATTAATTTCTTACATAATTAAAGTTTATTTAAACCATAAATTAAAAAGAAAAGCGGTAATATTTTTTTGAAATGATAACTGAAAAATAAAGAAAAATATTTTACTTTTAGGTCTCTTGTGAAACTGATTAAACTAAAACATTCGAAATTTATTTATTGAAGGATTAACTTTTTCAAAAGAATTGGTTATAGAGCGCAGGTGTGATTGCAAGCCATGCTCTTATTTACGGTGCGACTCATTTTACTGTATGCTATTCTGCTAATGATTTTCCATCAAAAGATTCTTAGAAATTTCTTATTTGCATCAAATATTTACCTAAAAAAGGGAGAAATTGCTTTTCGCTTTTATTTTGGTCCGAAAGTCCTGAGGAAATAATAAATCCGGGTCTTTCTCGTCCAATTTGAGAGTTCAAACCCTTAACTTTAATCACGAAGTATTGCTAAACTTTGATAGAATATTGTTTAGAATAACTTTGACTTTTTAATACTATCAAACATGCTATGCTTTAATAGTAAGTGAGCTGTAGCTGCAAAATACAGGAGGAAAACTTAGAGTATGTGGCCTCTGACCTTTCACATGCAGGTAATGCAATAGATTTTTCAAGGGATCGTTTTTTGCATTTTTTGTAGATCGTGAGTCTGTGATCTTTAATATTTATGCATTCAAGTGAACCAACATTTTCGTGTATAGTTATTGATTGCGATAGTTTACGCTTTTTAGTTGTTAATTTTGATTTAGTGTTAACAATAACTAAATGAATTATATAATAAATTATTTATAAAAATATCAAATAATATCAAAAGTTAAAATTTTCAGTCAATATTCACTAATTTGACTGCAAATACTAATTATACTCTAGTTATTGCATTATAATAATTATAATGATAAATATTTAAATAAAGCCTTCAGTGACGCAAATATTATTCTGAAACTTTTTCTTTAAAATAAAGTTCTAGAGAAACAAATTGATCAATGTATTGAACTATTTTGTAATTCTTAAAGGAAAACACACATCATTGGATGTAATGATAACTTATTAAAGAGGAAAAAGTTCAAAAATTCAAAAAATCATGTAAGGCTTCAAGAGCTAAAAATAGCTCATATTTTTCACTCACTTTAATCAGATTACAGGATTAAATTCAAGTGCATATGAAGTTTTACCAGAATCTAATCGCTTTCATGTCTCAAAAATTTTCCATTTATTTTATATTTAATTTCCATTAAAATATTTTTCATGTACTGTAAGCTCTTTGAAAATATTTGAATCCGTAATCAAACTCAAAAAGACGTTTTACTGCTCAGCAATTAAATAAATCCTTTGAATTATGAGCACAAAAATTCATAAAACATGAGATTCATTTTAAGTTATGTTGAGTTACAAAAATGCTATTTAGAAGCGTTGAAAATAAGGTTTTAAAGTAATAATTATTTAACTTTGAATATCTCTGAATTAAACACTTTAGGACTTTTGAACAAAAGATTGGATAACATTTTTGAAATAATTGAACATTTTTGAACTTTATGAAATCTTATGTATTTTTGAAAATTTTTGGTAAGAAAAATTAAGATAAGAGTTATTCAAGCAGTTCAAAAGCTCAACAAATTCTGCAATTTTGAAACTGCTTTTTACGAAAAGTTTGAAAAATAGTCCAAGTTTTTAAAGTGATGTGTTTGAGATTTAGTGATAAAACTGATAAAATTTATTATGTTCAATATATTTTCTAAACAATGTGTTAGCATTAGATCAAATAATTTCCCCTCACAGCATAAAAAGCTTTTGTTATAACTGTTGTTAAAATTAATTAAATAGTGAAACTTAAAAGCTTTAGAAGTTGAAAAAGTACTTTAAAGTCCTGTACAATGTTTGCTGCTCTCTATTGGCTATTCGAAAAGTTGGTTTTTTTTAAAGAATACTATTATTAAAATAGTGAGAAGCTGCTTCTGCAGCTAAGGGTTCCAGAAAGTCTTATTCTTGGAGAATATTTTTTGTGGTTAGAAAGGAATTAATTCTTATTTACTAAAATAATTCTCTCATTTAATTTATAATAATAGAATGAACATGGTTATTTATTTAAGGATTTATTGAATGATAATTTCGTTTTATTCCTTATGACAAGTGATAAGATTATTTTAATTTTAAAAATGCCAAAATAGTTTCAATAAAATATTCGTAACATTAAATCGATTTAATTGAGTTCCGCATTCTAAATGAGATTCTGAGAGATTTGAAAAATATTTGAGTTTTTATAATTCAAATATTAGTTCAAAATCAAATTAAGTTTTAGCTATAAGAAAATCTTTTGAACCAAAGTTTTCATGTATTTATTCCATAATTGAATAAACATTATCAATGAGTTCTATCATTTAATTCTTAAGACAA
>JAQFXV010000549.1:0-20701 GCA_034694065.1 Camisia spinifer
GTAGAGTTAGATATAGTAGAGTTAGATATAGTAGAGTTATAGTAGAGTTATAGTAGAGTTAGATTTGGTAGATTTAATGCCGTATATGAATGTATATATGTGTGTATATATATTTCGTAGAGATATATCAATGACCCACCGACACCACTACCGACACCAGTACGCAAAAACAGGTACATCCCCTTAGTTTTCTTCCGGGTTGTGAAATGGGGTCACATAACGTCATTCTCTAAAGCCTAGAGTTCTTTGACCTACTCTTATATGACGTCGACTCTGTTTGTTAAAGTTGGCGTTGGATTTGAGCGCAGATGTTGTTGGGCTACACAAAAAATCCATAAATATACGTCTTGTAATAGACTGTTTTTAAGGGGGAATGTGTCGTATTTGTGACGTCAAATCTAGTCATTCTCTGGTATTGACTTTACTATTACTGTTTTACTCAACCAACACATCCAACACAACCACCGCTTTGAGGCTTTAGGCAAATGCTATCCACTTTTTAGAGCCACATCTCATACAATTCTATCAGCTATGAATTCAAATTACTTTATACTCATATCAATACATACACAAAAAACTTGTAAATACCATAACAACGCAATCGCTTTATTAAATTGATTGCAATATACAGCACGTCCTCATCCAAGGACTTTGGCTTTGCTTCTTAATTGATTTGACTCTTTCTTTATACGATTAAACAATTTTAATGCATTCATTCGCACATTTACTACACTTTTCAACAAATCATTCAAATTTCAATTCTTGAAAATTATTTCAAGACTTACATAAACCATGAATAGTAATATGGATTTCAAAGGTTTAAATGAAGTTAATTAAAAAAATTCGATTAAATGCAATAATATTTTAGTCTTTTTTAAAATATATCACAAAAGTCGTTCCAATAAAAGTTGAAAGAAAATATTGAGTTATTATATTTTTAACAGTAATGTTATGTATGTTTCTTTTGTGCTTCTATTCATTCTATGAATTGCTTGCATTTATAAGTATTGTAAAAAACTTCACAAGTCATAGCATTTTAAAAGAATCAATAAATTATTGAATGGTTTTAAAACAATTCTTAGTAATAGGAATGATAAGTTACTGTTTGATAGGTTACTGTTAAATATGATTATTTGCAGTCCTCACTCATGCTTCCATTCGTTTTGACCAATATTGGGAGGATTGGGAGGAGATTTGTCTTTACTTTGGATTTGTTTGTTTAGTCTTAAATTCACCTTAAGGTGAAAAGTTTATACCAAATGAAAATAAGGATCTATTACTAACTTAGTATTTGCTAATATCGGACTCGGATTCAAAGCTTTTAATAACTTTGTTCAGTTGTCATTAAGTTGAGCGAACAATAATTGAATGAATAAATGAATGTTAAATTCAACTCAAGTTTAAGTCAAATATTTCTTTTTGAATTGATTCGAGTTACAAATGTTTGTAATGGATGTCTTGAGTTTGATTAATGAATTCGATCCTCGTATTAGTCATATACCAAATAGTTTGGGACCAATTAAAGGTGTTTTTGATTTAAAAAATGACATTAATTTATTTGAATGATAAGATTTGAGACTAATTTTGTGATTGTTTTAACTATTTTCAGCACAAATTGAAATAATTCCATGCAAGGTTTGCGGTGATAAGTCATCAGGAGTTCATTACGGAGTTATAACATGTGAAGGCTGTAAGGTATGGATCGAATCTATATTCAATATCATACAAATCGATATCAAATTCATGTTATAATTCTTTTATTGTCGAATTTAAGGGATTTTTTAGAAGAAGTCAATCAAGTGTTGTTAATTATCAGTGTCCGCGACAAAAGAATTGTGTTGTCGATAGAGTTAACAGAAACAGATGTCAATACTGCCGATTACAAAAATGTCTGGCTCTGGGAATGTCTAGAGATGGTAACTATCGCTTACAACTATTTGATTTATTTATTAGTTTGTATTTAATGTTTGTTTTGTTAATTATTAATAGCTGTTAAATTCGGTCGAATGTCTAAAAAGCAAAGAGAGAAAGTTGAAGATGAGGTGCGTTTCCATCGCGCACAACTAGTCCGTCCGCCGGGACAAACCACAAATGGTGGTCAAACACCTACACCAACGACAGTCCCATCGACTTATCCCTCACAAACTTCATCTGAAACATCTCCAGATAGTTCTGTACTCGAACAACAGCCACAACAGCCGTCCTCCTCCAGCCAACACGTGCCCTATAATGCTATCAGCAATGGGTAAGACTCTCAATATTTCAACTCTTTTCACACATCAGTTCTGTGCGCTTCTGCTTAACTTTTTTTAAATACCGTTAATTGAGCTCTAAATGAGTGCCAAACGAATGAGAACCAAACGATTCATTTAAAAGTTATCTCTAACTATAGCTCTATCTTAAAGTGTTGTAAAATAGTGTTTTGCAGTTAAAAGTATAAAAATACAATTCAGGACATGGATATTGCATTGTGATTAATGTAATCCTTCCTGAAGAATAACTGTATTTTTCATGTCCTGTCGATGTTTTGTTTTCTCTGTGATTGGCTATACATTTGGGGATATCTAAACATTTGGCTTTTATTTAAAGTTGAGATTAACTTTTGAATATCTTGAATATCCGGGTTATTTATAAATATAGGTACACTCCGTATAACACAAACGGTGACCTGAATGTATACACAGAGAAGTATACACCTCCAGTCCAATATGCTTATACTCCGCAAGGAATGGCAACGTTTGACCTCAACACCAGTACAACTGATTTTGTTGATAGCACTACCTTTGATCAGAGACAACCTATCGATACAATGCCTGATACTAATGGCCTCCTCTCCACCACTGTCAATCAAAATACTATCACTAATAATTCACACTTAGGTTTGTAATCTTTTTCATTTATTCAACAACAATTTTATCGAATCCTACTCATAAGGAGTGTCACTATAGATCAAATATTTATCTCTTGATTGAATCTTATTTTTATCTAATTTTTTCATTTATAGCGATCTTTGAATTGATAAACTTTTAATTTATAATTAGAATTACTGGCAAAGACAGTATCTGATGCTCACGCGAGGACTTGTTTGTGTACAACTGAACAAATAGTAGATATGATGCGAAAACCACAGGACCCGAATAGAGTAGTCTATTTCAAAAACTTAGTAAGTTTTTCATGAATACTATGAGTTTAGATAATGTTTTTAATGTAATGATATTTTAGTCACATGAAGATCAATGGTTGGAATGTGCGTCCAGATTAACGAATGTCATTCAACAGATAATAGAGTTCGCCAAAATGGTTCCCGGCTTTATGAAACTATCTCAAGACGACCAAATTGTTCTTCTTAAAGCTGGTATTACTTCACTTCTAATTACTTTATTAATTACTTAATTAATAAATATTGTTTTCTATTCCCGTCTTCTCATCATTCAAAAGGGAGTTTCGAGTTATGTTGTCTTCGAATGAGCAGATATTTTGATTTAGGAACTAAACAAGTATTGTTTGGCGACGGACTTATGCCAAAGGATGCATTCCTCACACAAGGTTTGTCTCATATATTAATTAATCATCAATTAATTGCATACTAACTCAATTGTTTTTATTTGATTTTAAAGTAGATATAACTGAATCAAAATTAGTTAATCAAGCCTTTGATTTAGCGGAAAGTATTGCAGACATGAAACTCACCGAATCAGAGTTGGCTCTGTTCTCGGCGTTCGCCTTAATAGCTCCAGGTTTGCAACCATTCATTAATACAAACATACCATTATTCCACTCATTTATTAATTCAATTTTATCGAATCAGATCGTTCTGGTCTCAAAGGAATTGTTGATATTCAACGTCTTAATCAAGCGATTGTGAAAGCATTAAGATTTGAATTAAGTCGAACTCATAAGATGCCATTCAAAGGAGATATTAGTGTATTCGACGCATTGATAAATAAGATCCCACTGTTAAGAGAGTTAAATCTGCTTCATATGGAAGCGCTATCAAAATTCCGAAGAGCGTCACCTCATCTTGAATTCCCGCCACTTCATAAAGAACTTTTTTCGATCGACATTTAATATTCATAAGAAACTCAACGTTCAGTTCATTTTATGCATCACTGCCTTCATTAAGAGTTAAAACTTAATCAGCTATTGATTTACTAAAAACTATATCTCGAAAACTATTTCACCATAAAATCTGGTGGAATCGAGTTATCTGTTCATTAAATTCAGTCGACATTACCATTAAATTATATACAAAAGTGCGGCTCTCGTCTCGCTCACAGTGTTTTAACATTATTTAAAGCATTTATTAATTGTTGACATTTTGAGCTTCAATTGTAGGGTTTGGTTGAGTTGAAAAGTTTCCGATTTCTGTTTAAAATTGCAATTTTATTATATATATATTATATATAAGATTATATTCCGTAAAAATGTATACCGAATGAAATTTAATATAAATTATTTCAATATATTATATAATATAGACCTCAGTATTTGTGTGATAAAGAAGTAAAGTTTAATTATAAGAATTATATTATATTAAAAATGTATACATTTTACACATGAGAAAAAGCTGCGCTTTGATACTACTCTTTACAAATTTAGATTCAAATCATTATTTTATTTGTTAATTCATACTTAGGTAGTGTCACAACTTTGTAGTGATTATTACAGAGAGTGGGCATAACTTTCAAATTTTAGACATTTTTTTAGTTCGCATAATCTATTATTAACTTTTAATATAAGAAATTTCTTAATCGCTGAATAGATATTATATAATAATTGTAACATTATTTTCATTGTCTTTTTCGGTAAAACCTATTCATATTTGTTATCACCTTTTCATTAACTCATTTATCATTTCATTTATTCATTTGTTAAACGAAGCAATCGGTGGATTGGGTTTAAAAAAATTTGGGACAAAGCGTTATTTGCGTTACCTTTTTATCTGTGTTGTATTAATACATACGCTTTTTACAAGTTTTACAGTACAAGTGATGCGGAAGAGAAATGTTATCCACAACATATTGAAAAATTAAAGTTTTTTACCAACTGCTCACTATTTATGATGCACATAAAATGTTAAGATATTCATGTTTTTGTAAATTGTTGCATAATTATACTGATCTTTATCTTACAACTGATTTTCCTTCTTATAAATAACTTCAGTTTAATCTCTTCTATTATTATTATTATATTATTATTAATTATTATTATATTATTATAATTATATTATTATTATTTTTTTCGCTATTCATTGTTTATACATAACTGTACAGAGATATACATCTAATTAAAGTTTAGGGAAATTTTTAAAAAGCTGCTTAATTTACCATATATTCTGATTTGTTAGCATTATTTGCATAAATTTCGAACTGAACCGTAGAGTTTTGCATGAGTTTTAATGCTAGTTATTGTAATTTTATAGTGAAATCGATTGAGAATCGGATCCGGCCTTGTTATCAAAATCAAATAACTAAATCATTATTATTAAATAGGCATTAAATTGCATCATATATTATAATTAGTGCCTTTTTGTATAAATTGTAACTTATTATAAGCTATATTACTAGCGACTAAACGAATGTTGCCTCGAATCGAAAGCAGTTAATTAGCAACGACTGAATCTCAAATTTAGTTAACTCTATGGTTTAAGTTCACCTATTTATGTAAATCATGATAATCCATGAGTTGTAAAGAATGTAAAAAAGAGAAATTGATTTCAAAACGCAAATGTACTTTACTGTTCAAATAATGCCACATCTGTAGCATTAAGTTATGCTTTGCCTTTTATTAATTGTGTGCTAACACAGGTTTGCTTCGAAAATTGTTAATTTACAATTACAATAACCAGATAATGATAAGTTCATATCAAGTCTAGTGTTCATATATTTGCTAATATTTGGTTATGTCTTTATTAGAAGGAATAAATTCAAAGCTATTCCCAGGTTTACAAATATACAAAAACTAAATCTAAGCTAAAGCTGATCACAAATTAGTAATTTTTTGTAATAATACAAAATAGCTTACTCTCAACAAATTTTTTATCAAGCGTTATGACTGCCATTACATTAATTATTACTCAACTCAACATAATATATAAATTAATAAATTTTTAAGTACGCATTAAATTAAGATTTTCTTATTTATTTACACTATTTTTGTTTGAATATACATTTTTAAATAGAAAATTTATTGAGAGTAAGTTTTTTTCGTATTAATCGATAACTTCATGACAAGTTAGTCGAGTTCTCTTAAAATAGTGATAATTGAGAATACAAAACAAGCAAACCCTCGAGATTAACAATTTTATTAGAAATATTTTTGTAGGATTTATCGATTGAAAGCAAAATACAGCATAAATACAGATGAGATGAAAGAGTTTATTAGTTTTTAATTTTCAAAATTTAATGATTATTTATTATGAAAGTGTTCGAAATTAAGTTAATTCTAATAACGCCTTAATTCTGTTATAATTTGGAAATGATATGTCTTAAGGCGTTAACAAAGAAGAAGGAACTTATGAGTGATCATATGTGATGATAATGTTAATGATTGTTCAATTGATGATACGAGTGATGAAGTGTTTTACGAATAACATTTATGACAGATTGTCTTTTTATAAAAGCTGCTTAACTTTGTAAACAAATAGCATTACTTCAAACTTTATAGACTATTAATTCATTCTCTCTGTACGTTATACTCATTTCAGCAAAAATGAAAGAATTAAAAATCGGGTGATGGATGATATTCATGTGTTTTATTTGTGCACCAATTCATTTATTGATATGCAAAACAAATTATTCTATAATTATTTGTACAATTTTTCACACAACTTATGCAAAAATGAAAACTTCGAATAATAATAAAAATTAATTTAACATAAATAAAAATATATAAGTTTTAAAACATTATATTAAACGTTTATATAATTAACTTATGAGTCAGAATAATTTTAGATAATCTCCACATCAAACCAACTCATTTTCAATTCAACTTCAATCGAAATTCTAATCAATCACATCTGAATAATGTTTTATTATGTTTATTCATTATTTACTTTTTGATTATCTGATTGGCTTTTTTAAACTCACAATAATTGTATTTATCATAAATTATGGGCAATTATTTGAAAATAGTTTTCATCGATAAGTTTATGGGTCAAAGAAATGTGTTTTACAATAGCTTATTATTATATACTATCAAATGGATAATCACTATATGAATGAAAGACTTTTAAAGTCTTGAAAAATCCCTGACTTTTAGAATAACCCACGGATTAATTTAATTAAAAGAATCTTTGTTTGTTAATATTTAAGATTAAATATAAAATTTTAGTGTCGATATTGATGTTCTTCATCAGTATCATAATTGTAAAACTCGTCTAATTCCTGATCCAAAAGTCTATCTTGTCTTCTATTTCTATAAAATTGATAGAAATAATCAATGATAAAATCAAAGCATCCGTTAAACCAACACAAAGCCATTGAACCAATTATTATCATTCCTATAAGAATCGAAAAAATAATATTCCGCATGAATCGGATTTTACGAATTGATTCCAATTCTTTTGTAGGAAAAGGAATTGTTGATGATTTTTCAGTAGTCTTTGTTTTCTTTGGTTCATCTCTATTAAGACAAATTCCATTGTGATCACAAACGCACAATTCTGAAGAACAATTCGAACATTTAGCGCCAGCTTTAAGTGGATAACTTTTTGGACATTGTGCTGATCGTCCCAAACAAAAGGCGGGTTCATAGCAGTCAACACGACACTGAACAGTAAATGTTTTCCAATGCAAAAATTGACATGTCTTCACATCACAACACGAACCTATACATTAATTTTGCATAAAAAATACTATTTAGTCATCAAATTAAAAGTATTATTAAGAGAGTAAACAATTATGATTAAAAATATTGATTGATATTTTTGTTAAATGATAGTTACCATGACTTGGATGGCATTCAATATCTTTCCTAATTCTGCATTGTTTTGCACTTCCAGTTGGTTCACAACACGGGTCTGCGAGAGTCGATATTTGCATAGCTCCGGCATCACATTCTTCTCCTTCATCGACTTCCAGGTCTCCACAAATAGGTTCTGATCTTTTTATGAAACATTTATTACTCTT
The DNA here is from genome assembly GCA_034694065.1 of Camisia spinifer. Lineage (NCBI taxonomy): Eukaryota > Metazoa > Arthropoda > Arachnida > Sarcoptiformes > Camisiidae > Camisia > Camisia spinifer. The sequence continues at coordinate 8,130 of JAQFXV010000549.1, forward strand.
TGAATAACTCAATACTTTTTTCATAACTTCTATGCTCTGGATTTTAGTGTACATTATATTAGAAAAGAATTTGTGAACATTAAGAACAGAAAAGAAATAAATGATTGAATAAAATTTGAAAGTAAAACATACAGAACGCGAAAACTTGAGTTTGTTTTTAAAATCTGATACTTGATTAGCAGTGTCTTCATGTCCGGCTCCGAAAGAGTGACCGATTTGATGAGTCAAGTCTAATATTCGTTGAACTCTATTAACAACTTTGTCATACGATAAACTCGAGACAAGAACTGAATTAACGGACTGACGAATTCCATTGATTTTTTGGGGTTCAGCACAAACTCCTTTCAATTTAGCCAAACCAGAGATCACTGTTTTTGAAATCGCAAGGTTTTGATGAGTGAACAACACTTGAATGCAATGATTTGTTATTCGCTTTTGAAATCTATTTATGAGTAGTTCTCCGTCTGCTTCAACTTTATTCAAACCGATTCCATCATGTTTTTGTGGATCATAAACAGTCCATTTGACAGCAGAAACACCAATATTATCGGGCACTCCGTCGCCATCAAAATCTATTTTCTTGAATATAGCATTCGCTTCTCTAACAGTGATCAACATCTCTGCGATTGCACCTAAAGTTCCAAACCTTTTGGTGTAATGAATATCAGCATAAAGATCAAGACCACAAACTTTATTTTTCGGCAAATTATTGATGTTTGCATTTTTAGCTAATAATCGATTTTTAGAATTGTGTTTAGATTTGAATTTCCGTCCCTTTGACATGATTTTATGACTGAGAATCAAATCAATTCTATCTTTAACTCCATTAAAAATGATATTATCGTCTCTATACATGACTGCTATGCTTTGCTTTTCCGAATAGTTCTCATCGAAGTGTGTTATCGGCTCTAAATTATATCTGATTTCGTCAACTTTGATAACACCGAGAAACAGATGGTTCTTAACATATCCGATGACATATGAATCCTGTTTCAAATAAAGTCTTCCAAAATAGATTTTCGTATTCACATCATTTTCGTTATTTGAATCAATAGTTTTCGCAATTATATGGAATCTCTGGTCAAATGCATTGATTTCAACAAAGATGTCATGTTTAGCAGTTATAATAAAAGCCTGATCTTTGCCAACAGGAAATGAATTTGAACTGAAATCGATAAGAGCGGTCACATTGAACTGTTTATAGCTATTTATAATTTGAATTGAATTGATTACTATAAAGTTAAAAATAAAGTTATTGATTGTCTTGATTTGCGAAATCATTTGAAGCATTTATTCCCTAATTTTAAATTAATCGTTATCTGGTTTTAAAACTATAGATATTTAAATAATTATTGAAAGATATTAAAGCGTGAATTGTCATATGCGGAGTATTTGAGAGGGGCTTTAGTTTCTAAAGAGGGTCTATTATTGTTGCAGAACTCGCACACTCTTAACCTAATAATAAATAAGTTTTGGTTCACAATATTGATTGCAGTAATTTCTTATATTTTTCCGTTATTAGAGATAATAAAATATTAATTGAATTTAATGTTCAAATAAAGGAAGTAAGTGTTTGGCAGTTCTGACTCGAATTAAATTTGTAAAATATTGTTGTAAATGAGGCTCAAAATAGCTTTCATATCAAGTTAAGGTAAGGCAAACCCATATTATAGCACTTGCATTAAGTGCTGTTACAGGTAAGTGAATGATCCCAATCAACGATTCTTGTACTCATGTTTAACAGTTGGCCTCAAATTTATAATCAGATACTTCAGGCGTTTTTCATACACTTTCATTTTTTGGATTTTTGGTTATTTGTTCATAAAATACTATTTAGTGAAAATGAATCTGAATTTTCCTTCGCTTTGAATTCAATAAAAATTAAAGCCATTGATTTCTCATTAATAATGTTGTTTACAGTGCATAGAAAGTAAAATCAACTTTGATTTGAATGTTAATCAATTAAAATAAGTTGTTATGAAAGAAGATTCATTGATAATTAGTTGAATTCTGAATTGTAAACAAATGAAACTGTTTGATAATTTATCTCTAGTAGAGATTGAAGTATATGAAGCTATTTGTAAACAAGTAATAAAATAGAGTAAATATTGATACTGAAGAGTTGATGAAATAAATTGAGAAAAAAGTAGAATTTTGAAAAATTTATTGAAGCAGCGATTAAAAGAAGTCTACAGATTCTACCGGTATTTATTGTGCTGTATATAATAGTAACTTAACCAAAAGAAACAATTATTCCAATAGCAAACTAAACACGTTTTGGTTTATGTAAATAAACCTAATAATCATATAATAATAATTAACTTTTAAACTCATAAGTTTTCAAAACTTGAAAAGTTTTTCATATTAAATAAGATGTAAATTGAAAACAATTTGGCACTTGTGTTACTACAAGTTTTGAAATGTAATTTTATAATTACATTATAAGTTAATAGTAATAATACAGTAGTTATACATAATATTTTGCAAAATACTTCCATCACATTAAATATAAGGCACTACGAGTTTATCAGAAGGTTTACAACATTTAGTCTAATATTGTTTGAAAGATTGGTATTAATTATGTCAAGACTTATATTTAGTTATTTATATAAAATAGAAAACACCAGTAGTTGTCGACAAGTCATTGATTGTGAACTACATTGAGCTGCCCTTCAAATGAATCACTAAAATATCATTACATAATACATAAATTAACTTAAAAGATGCGAATATTAATTGTGATTACATTTAATTGTTTGTGAAATGAATATTGAATACTCTTTCATACACCAAAACTATAACAAACTGCAAATTAGATGAAGAGCCCGAACAACAACTTTGAGAGCGATTGGATTACAAACCCATTATATTATCGAAGGTTTGGTATAAAATAATATTTAAATTGTGTATAAACTACAGGCACTTTGATTTGCATTTCATTTTTGTTGAATAACATAAAAAAATATGTAATATTAGCTGCAAATACTTATAGATAATTAGTCTCAAAAATAGCTGCATCAGAGGCTGCAGGCATTGAAATGCTAATCATTTAAAATAATAATAATAATGAACTTATATAATGACCATTAAATGAGATAAAAGATGAATAATAATTAAGAAGAGCTCTATTGTGACCGCAAAGTCAACTCATTATTGGTTTGTAATAATACAGGATTTGCGATATTATATATTACTTATTGTAAAATAGGATTAAAACTAATATTTATAGTGGAAAAACATTGAATTTTTCACTTATAAATAGAGGAATAGCTAAGACTTAAATATAAAGGCAGTAAATAGTTATAGTTATAGTGATAATAATGAGCCAAAAATATCTAAAAAAGATGTCTAACATTGTAAACAACAACTGCGCAAAATACTATTTAAGGCAATAAAAACAGTTTTGTATGAATTTTAACAATTAATTAATAATAATAATAATAAGTGGAAAACAAGACAAACAAATTTATAGTAAATAATAACGAGAAAACAGTGTATCATAATTAAGATGCGAAATAATTAGCTTTAAGTAATGTCACTCTTTAGGTATCGTATTATGCGCTAAATATATGAATTTGAGTGAATTGAGTCATTGATTGATTGATACATGATTTGCATGGTTTGCATTCCTGAACAAATTTATTGCTCATAAATAATTAAAACTTATTTTCAAAAATACTTGTATTGTAGAACTCATTGTTTTGTTTGTTTTCATCTCAATCAGAGCCAAGTCATTATGTTATCTCTATTTGTGTCGAGCAATGCCTCAACATTTGAGAGCAGGTCTGCATTGAAGTCATCGGGAAGAGAAGGCACCAAATCGTCTGATTCCATGTTTTCTGTGCCGATCAGATCCAGATTTGCCACTTGAAGACTGTCAAGACCTAAATCATTATTAGTATTTCGACTCAAATTATTATTAGTATCGTCTCCACTGTTGACCGCGTCGTCGATATTGTTCAAGAAATCTTCGGGAGTGTGAGGAAGACTATAATTAGGACCCAATCCTAGTCCCGAATCAGCGCTTTCTTGTCTTGAATGGCAATCATTATTAATGGGACCGTTATTTCCTCCTAAGAATGGATCGATTCCAGTGGTAGAGATTGGAGGCAATCGATTAGAAGGTGTGTTGTCATCGCCTAAACTCGAATGCTTTAAAATGAAGTTCTGTCTCAATATCTCATCCTGTCTTTGACGTAATTTTTCTCTTTCTAATTGCAGATTAAGGACATTTCGTTGAACTCTGAGCTGTTGTTGTTGTAATCGTATGGCATCGACATTACTATTACTGCCAGAAGTGTTCATGTTCTGAAGCGCGACCACTAAACTCGATGGAACAGTTGCTGTAAATGGTGGCGGAGGTGTTCGACCATTACGTGATTGGGCTTTACTTTGTTGTTGAGCTGTTAGAGGGAGTCTCGGATCAAACCAACTGGTCGTACATTCGATATGATTTATGAAATATATATCTCCTGAAGTAGTTCTCGACTGTTCCCAACCTTCTGGAAGAGCACCAGAACTCAAATTATTATTATTAGTATTGGTATTATTGCTGTTATTGGTATTGTTATTTGCATTTGAATTGGAGTTATTATTATTATTTTGTTGAACGACAACAAGTCTGGGCTGAGTTTGTTGTTGTAATTGTTGTTGAAGTTGTTGTTCAACAAGTCTTCTTCGTGGGTCTTCCCATGTGGTGGTCTTTTCTTTATGATTAATGAAATATCGTTCGCCATTAGGAGTCGTAGCCTTTTCCCATCCATCAGGCATTCGGATGTTATCGATGTCATAACTTAATTGTCTTAAGTGTTGACTCTGTTGTTGTGTCGCTGAAGCCATCGCTGCGTTCACTGCAAATGTTTGTTGAAGTGTTGCCGGAGAAGAATGAGCTCTCGGATGGTTTATTGTTAAACCTGATGTCACTCCAGACAGACTACCATTTAATTGCTGTTGAAGTGTCTGTTGTGGTGATGAAGGACTTAATGGCGATCCTGAAGGTTGCGATAATGGAGGAGAAAATGAATTGTCAAGACTTGACTCACGACTATGTGAAGCACTATTTGATCCATCGGGAGGTCTAAAGAAAGAGGCCGGAAGATTACGCTGTCTCATAGGCACTGATAATTGTATTTGACTGTCTTTCGGACCAATTACTGCCTTAAACAGCTCATCCAATTCAGAAGCTGTTCCACCGCTAATACGCAATATTTGATGATTCGGTCCCTTTTGCTCTATTAAATCACGTGATGTTTGTGAAGACATTATCAATATATTTATTATGCGTTTATTATTATTTCAATTATCGTTACAATTATTACTACTTTTTATTTTTTATTATTTTAGATTTCTATCACATCAAACCTTATTATTATTTCATTAATGTCTCAATTTTTTGTCCATTGATTCAATCAATTTATTTATATATTATTATTACTTAAATGGAGTCTTAAGAGTGCGTTTCAACGCATGCGTCAAAAGAGATAAAGCCTTGAGATGTAGTAATAATAACAAAGAGACTAATATTTAGTTTAATATTAAGGCCTCTAAAGAAACATTTATTTTAATACAAAAATTGATACAAAAATATTTAACAAAAGGCACAAAATATTAGTTATTCACTGAATAATATTATTAACTATTATTAATCAAATCACAAATTCATTTATTATGAATAATTTGACTCAAGTATTTGGTGACACATTAGAGGTCATGAAAACCTCATATTTATTATTAAATATAAACACTGTAAATAAGTCTTAAAATATGGCAAAAATGATTTTTAATAGAAGTTTAAATCTATTAAAAATATAATATATAATAAGGTGAGAACACAATTATGAAAACATAGTTTGGCTTAAAAATAAAACGAAACGCATATAAATAAATAGTATGATTAGTTTTGATCACACCCTACTTTCACTACAACAAACATTATTTTCTCGACAACTAATACTTGCTCTCCAATGAGTCTTTTGGCCCCATAAGACTCCCTTACAACTAGTCATGTACATAAGCCAGCTGTGAGTTGCGCTGCACTTGAGCTTCAATTTTTAACTTTCAGCTTTAAGCTCAGTTGAAAACAATACGTTTTACCAAAGCTTTTCATACATTTTTCAGTCAATGAAGCGTTCATTACACATCCGAATGAAAAGTAATGCAATGCAGTATAATTGTCTTTTTCATTCAATGAGTATTTCAAATAAAATTAAAACAATATTTGCTTAAAATTCAAATTAAATAATTGATATTTCTTTGAATTTTTAAATGGATTTAAAATTTTTTATTGTTCTAAAGCTATTTATGTTAAAATTTGAATAAAAAATAAAACATCTAAAAGCTTATGGACATATAATTTTTTGTCTATAAGCTCAGAAGCAGTCAGGTTTCAGCTCTGAGCTTATGGTATAAGCGCAGGTCAAGATGTTTTAAGACAAGCGCAGCCCAGCTCAAGATAGTCCTGAGCTGCTTGAGCTTTAAGCTTAGATTTTTGAGACAACGCACATCACTAATTTTCCAATGGTTTCATTGGCTCAACACCAACACTAATGAAACACCTCTTCCGTTAAGGTTCTAACATATATCACAACTCGTTTTCATACTAAAAACTAACACTTTATTTCAAAACCCTGTCCTCATTAATATTTAAATTAATTTCTAACTTCATTTTATACACTATTTTACACTTTTCTTCATCTCAAAGTACTTTTTAATTTTTGGGCAAAAGAAACTTTTCGTGCAATGAATTTGAGAACTATTTATTTTACAGTAAATCATTTAAACAATATTAATCATTCAAATTGATTGCAACAGAATTTTTAACATGATTTTCCATTTGTTATAACTGTTATACTTTCATTTGATTCATCAGTTAATCATTTTAAAAATTTAGTTTAAAAAATAAGGAAAAAATCGTTTCTATAGTTTAAGAACTTTAGTTCTCTATGTTTTAAAGTTCGTTCTTTGATGTCGAGAAAAAAGAAAATAAATTTTGACAATTTTAATGACTTGGTAATGAACTACACTTCAAAAAAGTTGTGAATCATTATTCATTTTGCCTATAGTTATGCTTGTATTGAATTTTATTCGAAATATCTCAGGCATTATAGTTTGGTTATATATCAGTTCTGTAAAAATAATCATTTGGGTTCCAACAAAATTACTCTAAATTCCCAAACTTTTGTACTTTTTTCTCAAACCTCATTAGAATAATATTTAATTCATTAAAATGAAAAAGTGTTTAAATTAATTGTATTAATAACTGAAAACATGAACTTAAAATTGAGTCATAAAAAGTAACTTATAAGTATGTTCCAAATAATGTGCTTTTATTTGGTTATTGGATTTGCTTTTTGAAATGAGAGCTAATTGTAAACATGAATAATTAGTGATCAAAACATTAATGAAAGTCATTTGAATCAAAGAGTATGAGCTTTAATGATTCATTTTTAGTAATACTATTCTAGTATAATTGTTCTGTTTTGGAAAAAAAATAATTGTAGTTTTTCAAACTCAAAGAGTCGGTATAGCTATAGAAATGTCTAATGAGTCAGTCAAGCAATTTTATTAATTGAATGAATTGTCAGACGATCAAATTTCATATTTTAATTATGCAAAGTTAAGCATCGAATAACACTTTCAAAACTTTTTTTCTTTATATTCATTTTTTGACGTATTTTGTGTTTATATTTAAATCATTGTTTATGTCTATGGTATCATACTTTAATTGACGTTACGCTAAATGGAGTGGTGGAGGTTATGAGCTTAGCGTAACTTAGCTATGTTAACCATATGTAAAAGCGCATAACATAGGGTGGGTGGGGTCACCAGAGGGCAGTTTTAGCGTAACATAATTAAAGTATGATTCCTATATTATTTGTCAAATAAGGATAAGTAATCGCACTTTAACTATACGTTACGCTCAATTTGCCTTTTTGTGACCCCACACACCCCCATGTTATTGATCACATAACTGATACAAAGACCCTTTCGGTGTTTGACTGTCTTTTTATGCTGATTTTAATCTAAATAATTGTTTTAAGATAATCAATGTTCGTATGCCGTAAACCGACAGACATTGTTGGTTGAGCTCAAAATATATATTGATATTAAAAATAAAAACTCTACACATCCGCACCTTTAAAGCGTAACGTATTTTATGCATTGAATCAAACACTTGAATTCATTGCGCAATTCATTACTTCGTCACTTGAAATAATAAATTAATACAAAACAAATTAAAACCTGTCTTCAGATTTGATGTCAACATTTGAATGCAATCAACCAATTGATTAAAAATAATTAGTCATTCAAATTATATAAATAAATAATTGAAATTGAAATAGTTTTGAATTTGAAACTGAATTAAATAGTTATTGTTTATATCAATATCAATATTGAATTGATATATAATTTATTTAATAAATAAATAATGAATCGTTTATTTGGAAGAGGGAAAGGACAGGCCCCGCCGCCTAACCTCACAGATTGTATCTCTAATGTATGTTATTATTATTTATATTTAATAAAATTATATTTATTTCAATAATTAATAGTGTTATTAAATTATCAATTAATTGATAGGTTGACAGTCGGGCCGAATCTGTAGATAAAAAGATCGGACGATTGGACGCAGAACTTGTCAAATATAAGGATCAAATGAAAAAGATGAGAGAGGGACCTGCGAAGGTGGTTATGATCATCATTATGATCATTCATTTATATATTCTCTCTCAAAGTTGAATTTGAATATTAATTAATGTTATGTTTAGAATGCAATCAAACAAAAAGCATTGCGTGTATTAAAGCAAAGAAAAATGTATGAAAATCAAAGGGAAAACTTAAGTAATCAGTCTTTTAATATGGAACAAACCAATTATGCCACACAAATGCTTAAAGACACTAAAACTACTGTAAGATTTAATATTTATTTTAAGTTATCAATTGATTATATCATTTATAAATTAGTTTTTTATCTTAAATTTGAGAACATATTCTTTGAAGTTGTTTTGCATTTGATTTCGCAATAAAATCATTGGATTGAAACGCTTGATAATTATTTATGTTATTCTTGTATTACTATCTATTATATAGATTAATAATAGGTATAATTGCATAATAGGTCGACGCTATGAAACTTGGAGTAAAGGAAATGAAACGCGAATACAAAAAAGTCAATATCGATCAAATTGAGGTATTGTTTCACGAATATATTCTCTTTAATTATAAATCATAAATCATATCTATAATTATATAAACAGGACATTCAGGACGAGTTGGAAGACATGCTCGAACAGGCAAATGAAGTACAAGAAGCTCTGGGAAGAAGTTATGGCACTCCAGATGTTGACGAAAGCGAATTAGAAGCCGGTATGGATTGGCATTCGTTTAATCATAAAATGATTCAGATTTTGATTTACTTTATTTAATTACTAGAATTGGAAGCATTAGGAGATGAATTGGCTTTAGATACCGATACTTCATATTTAGAAGAAGTCTCAACTCCTAGAGTTCCGACTCGAGAACCGGGAGCTGAGAGTGTCAATAGTGTAAGCATTTTATTTATATTCGGATAACATTTGACTCTTTTCTATAATTTCTATTAATTGATTGTTTTATTTAATTAAAAGGACGGACAACTAGTCGATGAGTTTGGTTTACCAAAAATCGCCGCCACTTGAGATTAATCGGCTCTTTATTTAACATTGAGTCGAAAACATTCGAAAATTGTTTCATAAAAAAATTATAAATATCTTTACAGTATTGTTAATTTTAATGAGGTTTTCATAAATTTCAACAATTATAAACTTTAATTTTATATTTATCAATAATATCACGTAAAACTTGGAATCTTAACGCTCTGTTCTTTAACTTTGTTTCAATACTTTGCAGAAAGTCTTGAGAATATTGAGACATTTTATGCGGCAAATGACTAATCCATACATTTGGTAGAACTTGAAAAGTATAACTATTTATATATAAAATGATTTAATTAATTGATAACTAGTCTATTAAATAATTAAAAGCATACTTAGCAGCAAAAAGTTCAGTGATTTGCATGACTTTATTCATGCCATAATTTTTGAGACGTTCGTCAAAATATGGGAAATTCTCTGTTTTCCTTAAAAATGTTTTGTAATAATTATTAATACTTGATATTGAAATAAATTCTGACCTTTTTCTTACTCAGCAACAATATATGGCTCATATTTATCATGAAGTCCTTTGACTTCATAGGGATTGTTAGAGTAATACCATTTCCAATAATCTGTTAATCTGTGCGCATCTTTAGACTCAAAAACTCCTAAACAAATAGAAAACTAATTTTAAGTATGAAAAGGTATGAAACAATTGAAAACTTACTAAAAGGTTGAACAATAGGTTCATCTCTATGTATTAATTGCATTAATTCTTCTTTAGTTTTTGGAATAGAGTCTCCTCTCTATCAATTTGAATGAATTTATATAATTTGTATTGATTTTTAGATTAAGTTATAATTTAAAAGTAATTGTAATACTTGAGGCATTTCCAAGTATTCAAAGGCCGGTACAACAAATGCTGTTTTTGGTGAATATTTTTGTTTAGAATATATAGACATAAATCTATGTTCAAAGTCAGGACACGGCTGAAAGTCTGCGTCTGCGATAAACATGAACTTTGTTTTAACGTGTTTTATAGCTATATTTCGCATTCCATTTATCGGATATTCACTGTGTTCAAGACCTGCCACAAGATTTACATGACTTTCATTCGTCAAATTGAGAGAACGCAACTTTTTTGTTATATAAATCCTATAAGTTATATAATATTGTATAAGAAATATAAGAATAATGAGAATGTAATGTAATAATACTTATGCCACTCTAATATCCCTTCGTTTAGATCTTTTATAGGAATATAGATAGTGATAGAGACGGGTCCGACCCATGACTGTAAACTTCGTTCCAGAATTAATAGTCTATCCATTGATACTTGAGTTACAAAAGTTATATTAAACTTATGATGAGATTTTGTGCCAACGCTCGAAGGAATTGTCATTTTCTCATATTTCAAATTATTTTCTTTAACAAAATGTTTGGAATTGTGTTCACAATACAGACCGATTTGATCCGCTCTTTCAAAAACACTATTCTCTGAGTCACAAAATTTAATAAATAGTTTCATTTTAATAATTGAGTCAAAAATATTATGACTAGTAATGAATAAAAACCTAAAATTGGTGAAACTCTGACGTCTGTAAATGAAACGGTTCCCGAATAACCAAAACATGTTATCATTAAAGCGATTGATTTAATGTGAGCTTTTGTTTTGGTTGAATATTTGACTTTTCTTTTGGCCCATAATTCTAGCTCTGATGGAAATTTGAGTCTATTATCAAAGAATTTAAAATTAATTAATAGCTATTTATATGCATTAAATATAATCCTTAAGCAATACATTAGTTATGAGCCATAGATTTCATACTAAACTCAATTATTCTTTATTTTTCTAAAATCTTTGATTTAAGATTGCTTTACAATATGTATCCGATTCTTATGATTCTTAACTTAGAATTAAGGATACAATAAGAGAACTTCTTCATTAACTTATTTCTTAACAAACTATAACAAACTGATAAAATAATTGATAAAATGGACATAAACTTAAAAAATACGACTATATGTTAATCAGAGAAAACGTTATGAAGTGAGAGCACAACACAGATAACTATTTAAAGTATGAAAACTTGAAATGCAGTTCGAAATAATGTTTAAAATTAGATCCAATTATTTTTATTTCTGAATTTCAGGTCAAATTACACTCCAATATCAAAAATATAACTGAGTTTTATAGAAAAGATTTCTGACAAATATTAGATATTTTTGGGGAAAAAATACAATTTAGATAAAAGCCAAAAACTAATGCGTGACAAATGAGTTGATGTTTGCGACTATAGCTTAGTATCAATTCAAACAATAATGCATTAAATCTATAGATACAGTATGAATATAATGAATAAATAGAATGATAATATTGAAGATCTCCCACACAAAAGTTCATAACATTCTCAATCAGTCAAAAGTGAAGTAAAAAGCTATCACTTTATATTTGAATTCATTTAAAACCCAATTCAAAGCTATATTTAATATCAAACAATTCTTTGTTCATAAAAAGTACTGTTATTTGTGATAAACCTTAACATTTCTGAAGGACATTGACATAAAAGATATAAAATACCTGTAACTGGAGTTCAATGAAATTTTGTGCATTTTTCAGTCAAAACATTTCTTATTGCGAAATAAAGTTTAGTTATTTTGCAATATAAATGAAGAACAATTTTTTCATTCATATGAGTTCAATGAATGGGATAAAAATTGTTGAAATAAAATACTTTTAAGAATGAATTTTGTTAATGTCTTTTTGATAGAGTGGTATTGAGAGTGAACTGAAAAGAATTGACGCCAACTCTAGTTTTGAATTCTAACTTTTTTAACGTAAAGATAGAACTGTTCTATAGATCTAATCCATTAATCTTAATAAAGAAAACTTTATTTCCCTCAACACTAAAGCAATTAAAAGGATATTCTATTCTATTT
>JAQFXV010000550.1:0-20683 GCA_034694065.1 Camisia spinifer
TTTTGTAGAATATAAAAATGGGTTAATCAATTCGGCAATCAGAGTATTAGAGTATTTAAACAGGGTTTTGACAACTTTAATTTAGACGACGTGAATTTTGACGAAACGAAGTGTAGCCTTTTGAAACCATTTGAGCTGTTTCTGAGTTAATGGTCAAAATTATTATTCAAGAATAAGTATTTAAGTTGAAAAAAGTTTTATTTCAAATAGTTTAGAAAGTATTATACATTAAATTGAGCAAATTGATAGTTCAATGCTTTCTATATAACAATATTATTATAAATTTAACTGAGTTTGAAGCTTGAGTTTGAGCTGACACATGAGCCCGTGACTGACACGCTGAGCTTGGATGGAGCTGAGAAATGCTAAAAATTGAGCTTCCAACGCAGTTCACAGCTAGCTTTTGTGCATTGTTATGCAATTATAATTACAAATAGATAAATATAATTGGGCTTCGCATTTATGGGTTTTAACCGATTCCAAGCCAGAAAAACCCAAGGATTAAAAGCTCAACCTTTCCTATTAGAATAGGTTATTTTTAATCATTTAACTAATCGAAATTAAGATTTTAATCGAAAAATTGCGGTTTTTAATTTCCTAAAATTTAGAAAACCCGAATTTCGGTCAAAATAATTTCCCCGATTTTTACCGCCGGATCAGAAATTTTTTTTAACCGGTAAATGCGAAGCCGAAATATAATACATTCGAGGACTTATATTCTAGTCTCAAATAACAATATTATTTCAGATAAATGTCTGAAAAAAATAGATATAAATTCTTTTTTAAACGAATTCAATTTCAAAACGAAAGCAATTTTAAAAGAAGTTTTCAATTATTTTGAGTACAGTATTTGTATAACATATTGAACATAAACTACAATTCTTTTGTTTTCTCAAAATAAATACCGAAATTTTGAGACTTATAAGACTTAAATGAGTGATTTTTAAAACAAAAAGATCAAAATATCTGTAAACCATTGATCATTTCATACCTCAATTTATAGAATATTCTGACACTATTTTATTGCAAATTTTTAGAACTTAAAATTCAGTTAATAAGTGAAATGACGTATTTTTCGAGAGAAAACTTTCAATTTTTTTTATTAAAATAATGGGCTTTCAAATTGATTAAAAGTAGAAAATTATGATTTTCGGAACCTAAACATGATCTCAATTTACTTCTTATTCACTAATCAGTATACAAAGAAAAAGTGAATTTTTGACAAACTTCTGATTATTATTATAATAAATGAAGCGAAAAGTATGTCAATCAATCAAAATGTTTTCTATTTATCCAATTATATAATTTTGAATTTTAGAAATTCTTGAATATTCCTATTTTGTTTATTGATTTAGACATTTTGTTTAATTCTTCCATCATCTCAATTGACTCTATCGTGAAAAATAAGGAAAAACTTCAAATTCTTTCGAATAATTGAAAATTTATTCAGTTTTTTTTCAAGAATATTAATTCAAATATAACTTTAATATAAAATTTATTGTAAATTTGATGCACAACAACACTATATAACTAACAATAACTAAATGAGTAATTGAATATTTAGAGCAATGTCTCATCACTTTTGGTATCAAAATTGACATTAAAAATAAGGCTAAATTGAAATAAAAATTATCGATGTGTTGAATAAACGAATGAATAGAGATGTGAAACACTTTCAATGAGGCCTAACATAAAAATTGAATAATTAGTTAGGAATAGGAATAAATTATTGACAATCTTAAGCAAACTCGACGTTAAGATTGATGATTAATCGCAAAATTGAAACTTAATATACTCTATAAAACAAATAAATTGACTCACTTTTCAAATTTTTGCCATATTTTCCCAAATAATAAATGGGTCCGTAAATCATCACAAAACTTATTATTATAACAATATATATAACACACAAATTGAGTCAATTGATTAAAATACAAATTGATTAACAAGTTTCTTATGAGCTATAATTATGTAATAATTACAAGTTTGACTGCGATTAGAAAACTATTTATTGAATAATGTTATGAAAGACATGAAAACACTTTGATTTATGTGTTATTTAAACTTAAATTAGAGAATAAGTAATTGTTTTAATAGTGGTCACATTTTGTCACTGATATCATATATTTTTATTGATATATTGATAGTTTTATTTATCCTTTAAAAACAAATGAGAGTCGAGTGACTGGGAGTGAGACTTACATTGAATTATTAGAAGTCTCTCTGCAAGCAATCACTGAATGAGCGGAAAATAGTGTTTCACAACATTACAGAATCGAATGGAGACCTAAACTTATTCTAAAAGACAGCGCATTCTCAAAATGATTATTTTATATGTGCGACACTTCCAATGTTCTGCACTTCTACTACTCTTCTTCTTATTTGTTTGACACAAATTAATGCAATTTATTTGTACTTTTATTTAAACAAAACATTAAGTCAATCCTTAAGTAACTCTAACTCTTAACTCCTTTTCTAACTCTAATTATTATTGTTTAATCAATTCGTTGGTTAACTTTTTCGAAATCAAAATATTTACCGCCTTTTTGAATATTCACAATTAAAACATACTCAAAAATTATTTTAATTAAAATTAATTTCATTTATAAAAGAAAAATTATTTAAACTTGAAATAAACTTCAAATTTGAGATTTGGTATAATGAGTGTGAACTAAAATTAATTTGAAATGCTATGAGATTATCAAAGCATACGCTGTAATTGAAATTAAATTTTAATCATTTTGATTCTATTATAATTTAAAAACAATGGCTATTTTTTAAGAAAACTTTCAAAATAGGAGTGAAGAATAGCCGATACGCACGAATGTGCATAACATTACTTTTTTGATCACGTATTGAGCCCAATGTTTTCCTAATATTTATTTTTCATGAGTTGAAGAAATGAGCGAATCAATGAAAATACTGAAACAAAGCTCAAGATTTATCGATAATTGCTTTAATCGATATTTTTGGTAGAATTTTCATATCGAAAACAAATAGTATATTGTATAAGACGAAGACTAACGATGAATAAGTGCTTTTTCGATTGGCTTTAAGATAAAGACTTCTATTGAATTCTCTTAAGTTTGCAAAAATCTCTTTGAAGAGAAGAAAATTGGAAGTGAAGGAAAGGAAATGAAAGAATTTGAATATTACTCAACATTGATTAGCACTCGCACTATACAAATGGCTTACAATAACAAATTTAAAGCATAAGCGTTGCAAACACTTAAATTAATACAAAATCATTTTAATATCTTTAATCATCGATATAGTATTCTTAACAGCTTTTCATCAGTTATTCCAAAGGTTTAGTGAAGGTTAAGAAAAGTGTTAATTAGAATAGAATTTTAATATTTTATATAAAAGTGTAGGAAATTTGCATAAAGTAAGTCTCAAACAGTTGATAAATGAATTATATTATGTATTTAGTTATTTATGAGGTTTAAGTTCTTAAGAAAATCTTAAATATAAGTCAATCAATTGTGAACTTTAATAATAGAAGAAATATTTGTAAAATAGCTGAGAAGTGGAAAAGCGCTATAATATAAAATCGATGTCATGTTTCAAATCCTAAGACATAGATAGCATTTGACTGACTTTATAAGAAAAACATAATAAGGTTATTATTCCTAATTATTGAAGTAATATTTAATTCGTGACATTAAAAACGTTTTCGAAAATGTGTAATCGCTTAGAATTTTGTGAATTATAAATTGAATGCATTGTTCTGTAAAATATTAAATATAATGCTTAGAGTAAGTTCTCTTTTAACAGACGTATTGATTTGTACACATCATTATCATCAAAACATTTTTTGCTCTTAAATATAGACTCGAAGTCGTGCACAATAATTATCATATTTTTATACTTTCTCTATATTTTTCTCATTTTTTCTTCAAAAACAAATGATAGGAATCATAGAATCATTTGATGAAAGATAAGAAAAATATAATTATTTATTAACAAATTCTAAAGTATAAATATACTCAAAACTCTGATTATTATTAATCAATGATTAATAATAATATATTAGAATTTATACAAAAGAGTAATTTTGATTTATTGAGTGAAATAGCGTTTAATTATCTCTTAATTGAAAAAGTGATGACATAAATGACATTATTTTGTAATAAAACTTAATGATAAAGTGTTAAAATAAGTTCTATTATCGAGTAAAACAACAGAACGATCAATATATAAGTGATTAAAATAGAATATGATTCGAAACTTAAAAAGATTTATAAATCCCAAACTAATTCAAAATAAATATAAATGTGACTCAAGATTGAAAAGTCTTAAACATAAGAACCAAAGATATACAGTTCTCATTTGAAATAGTGTTGGGATTAGTTTATCAAATCTTTGCATAAGTAATTAATAATTTATTACTTTAAATTCCTAAAATTATATTTCAAATCAATTATTTTAAACTATTTTTTTATAATTAAATAATTGATTCAATTATTGCAATACAAATTGAATGCATCGAATCCACTAAATGATTAGGTTTGTTACATATCTAATAACTTATATTCTTTGCCTGTCTTTGAAATATGAGCTCTTTATTAAATGCTAATTTTTATTGAAGAAAATGTGATCTTCTTATCAATCAAATGATAATATTTGAAGTTTGGATGCAAAACATTCACTTTATATGACATTTAAGCAATTCTCTGCTCTTCAGATAAATTAGATTTGAGCTCAACTTCGATTCACAATATTTCTATTGTAATAATTGATTGCTTAAAATTCAAATTTGAGTTCAATTTTTGAACTCGAATACTATTTTTATTACTCTTTCAAAAGATATTGAATTTGCGACTATTTATCAAAATGTCTAAAGACACAGAACAATGAATTCGTTAATGAAAACACTTTCAAATTTACTCAATTAAAGAGCTTTGACTTTAATTCATATTTAAAGAATTTGAGTGTAAATCAATTTTGAATTTAACAGAAAGGTTTGTTTCGCTAAACTTTTGTTGCATTTAATTGTTAAGCAACAGAAGAGAAACATTTATGAAATAGTATTATAAGTTATATTTATCTCTCAGATAAAGTCTATTTCATGCTCAATAACCAGACAACCAAAAACTGATTATTATTTATCTCAACTATTTATCAAATATTGTAAATAAACAATTTATTAGTTACTTATGACTCACTCACTAATCAATTTATATAACAGTTAATAACTAATCAAATGTATTATTAAAACACTCAAATCATAATTATATAGATTATAGATTTAATGATGTCTTTGATTTTGATATTACTTTTGATTTTGTCATTTAATGAACTAAATCTTTAATTTTATTAAAATGTTTAGGAAATAATTATTAAATGTAATTTCATATATCAATATCAATATCAATATCAATAAACAGATAAAAAGTTGAGCATTTAATTAACGTGAAATATCTAATATTGAAGTCAATAAATAGATTATCGATTATTTATTAAATTGACTGAAAGAATAAATAACTGATATTAAAGTAAATAATATGAAAAGAAGTTTATTATATAAATTTTGATAATAATGCTTATTTATTATCAAATAATTATTGATGAGATTTTGTTTATTATCTAACAATATATTATTGGGTATTGATATTAACTAATTAAAGACTAATTAAAATGTTAATATTGATAAATACCTGTTTGCAATCATATAGTAATGCAATACATAAACAGTAATAACTAGTAATTAAAATCCAATGACATGATTGTTAATTTACTTAAATATGAATTGAATAAAAAAATGATTGAAACATAATTAATAGAAAACTGATAGAAAACAGACCTTATATTAATATTTACATAACACATAATCACGTGAATTGAAATACGAGTGCTGAGAATGACTACTTTCACTTTTAATTTATTGATAGTGAATATCAAACTTGTTATAGATCTAATGAAAGAAGGGGTGGAGGCGGTGGAGGGTAAGTGCCAATTATAAAAAGTTATTAGATTTGATGGATTGTATTTTCACAAACCTGCTTTCATAGCAATTTTTTCTGGCCATTTAAATGTATTTAAAATTTTGTTCGAGTTTCTAAATTAAAAACTTTTCAGTAAAATCTAGTTTGCAAAAGATTTTTTCTATTTTGCGGTTCATATGTTCGAGCGATAGTTTTTTTTTCAGGGCATTACTTTGGTTGAATTTTTTTTCCCAACGTTTGAATAAACATTTTTTCACCTCAATTCAAGCTGAGAATAACTTGCATTGTTGAATATGCTGATTAACAATACTTTAAAATTGAAGACAATACAGTGCTTTCAACACAACTTCGAACTGTTTTGATACTACTTTAATTCAAAGAATGAATCAATTTTTAATTAATCAGAAGAACCAAATATTTATGTATTGATTCGCACATTAACCAAATGATTAAAACTTAGTCACAAATAAATATATTAAACTTAAATTTATAATTTAAGTTAAGCAAAAATGAGTGGCAATTAATATATAAATAAGTGACTGATTTATAACATTGATAAACATTAAACGAACCCGAATTAGTTCCACCACTTTTGAGAAGTGATAAATTAGGCAAAGGCTGTACACTCTGTGACATCTGTGAAATTCTCAAATTATGCTGTTGTTGACCATTTGGTCGAATAAGAGTTAGTATTCTTCTTTGTTGACCACTTCTCATGGATTCTTCAGCATCACTATAATAACCACTTCTATTAATATTAGCATTTTCTTGATGTTGAATTGCATGTAAACTTTTTGGCGCCGAATGTGGTCCTGTTTTTGACCATCGAATCGGTAGTGTATTCGACACTTTAAATTAATAGAATAAAAGCATATAATTGTCTGCAATCACAACAGTATTCAAAATCATGATCAAAAAATTAATCTAAAAATTATGCCCAATTGTATGCACTCGAAGTTCATTCAATTTGATTGAGTGTTGACTTTCAAGTCTAATAAAATCCTGAATAAAGTTCCGATTCTTCAGAAAAGCTCAAAACTCTTTATTATATTATTGAGAAATCAATTAATCACTGAATAGTATTTTGTTTTTATTTTTTCTGCCATTTAAAATTTTTGCGAATAAGCTTCTACTTTTTAATTTAATTGATATGTAGAATCAAAATAATAAATATAATGCTTTTGCTCAAAAAGTTAGTATTAGTAGAATGTATGGTAAACTAAATTCTATTTTTAACCAGATCTATATTTTATAATATAATTTGATACTACTATTGATACACTTCATTGATTCTATTCGTGTAATGGATAGTAAACACTCTTTATAATACAACTATAGCTGTAATCAAATGAGAACTCAATGAATACCTTGCGGCTGATCTATAGGAATCGGATTCGATATTGTCAACTGTCCGCCGAGTCGTCTAATCTCTGCGGCATCAATCGATTTCGAGGATGATATCTGAGATAGTTTTTGTTTATGTTGGGAAATAGGCTGAGATGTTGACGATGAAGATAATGATGACTGTTCTTTGCCTTTTTTCTTACATTTATTATCGTCCTGTTTGTTCTTATTTGGAAGGCTTGAACTGCGATGCAATTGTGTGAAGCGTTTAATACTGAACGGCATTTCTCTTTCTTTCTAATCAAACATTGAAAAAATCAATTTTTAAAAGTAAAGCAGTAAAGCAGTAAACTTCAAAAACTCAATCAATTTAAGGAATGAATCGGTGAATCACAAAACACTTTAATAAAGATAAGTCAACAAAAATACAGACGAATCTATTTTTAGCCTAAGAACTAAGTTAATAAAACGTAAATTAAGATTTTAATCATTGGTATTAATTAATAAAAATACTAGAATTTTTTCGTTTTGAAATCAATACTTAAAACTAGAATAAAATGAAAAGAAAAATTCTCAGGTTTTCGCGGAAAAAACGGAATGAACTTATTTTTAGGATTTATGGAATGAAAAATAGGTTTCATGTTTTTAAAAAATAACAGAAAATTCAACATTGTTTCATAAAATAGAGTATTCGACTGTAGAATCATTGCATAAAAGGTAAAAATGATGATTAGACAAAAGCTTAGAATTAGAATAAGTGCAAACTCATAGTCTCTAAGCTTAAAATGAGATTCCGTATAATGATGTCCAACAGCTCACTAACCTTAAGCTGAGTGGTAAGAGTCTCAGCTTGAGATGAGCTCAAGTTACTCTCGTCAAGATTAATAAAATTAAATATACTGAATCAAGTATTAGTTTCTAACTTTTATTAATTTTTATTCCAAGATTTGAATCATTCATTTCCCGCATAGAGATTCCAAAGCAAAAAATCGTTGAAACTTTTGCGGTTTAATTGGTCGAAAGTTCTACATTTTATACACAAATATTTATTGAATTTTTGGCTCTTACTAAAACAAAAAGCTGAAACTTGAAATCAATTGAGGGCATCATTACTCTTGTTAATCAATTAAATTCAAATTCAATGTTAAAGTTCGAATTGAATAATACAATCAAAAGAGAATTTCAGTGCTAATTGTTTTGAAAAAATGCCTTTATAAAGACTTTCTCTACAAAGAGCTTTAGATAATATTAAATTAACAGGTAAACCAAAACAAAATCATTGTGTAGTCGATTCGTAAAAAAATCTTAAAGATTTTTATCTTAAAGTTTGGATTAAAATTTCGAACTTTTAAAATTTTTTCATTATTTAAATCAAACTCTAACAAAAATGTTATGAATTATGTTAAAGATATTTGGCGAAAACTACCTATTTTTGAAAATGGTTAGAATTATTGATTATACATCAAAATCAAACAAAACCTATGCGACTATTGATAAATATAAGATGATTTGCTCCTCGTCCGAGCTGTGCCGACTACACCATCACAATCATGAATCAACTAAACCTAAGTTTGAGCTATGAGATGATCCGGAACATGGATGAGCTGAAAAGATCTTGTTTAATCAGAAGTGCCTGAGCTGTGCTTATGTGCATCTCTAAATGTGATGCACTCGTCAATTTAGTTCTATTTTAATTGACTTCTATATGAATGCTCTTTGTTAATAAGAGCATCAGTGAAAACCATTTCCCTCTAAGGGCTTAAGAAATGCTGAATATAGAGATTAACAAAAATATGTTCAAAACTAATTTACACCGCTTTCATATATCAAAGCCAAATAACTTATCAGTTATTATGAATCAGCTTCATATTTCTTATTATCAAAACTTTATAACACAACTATTTATATTAAGGTTTTCAAATATTTTTCATAGTGCCTAAAATTTATTAAAATTTATAGCTACTATTTATGTTATTTGAATGTCAATAAAGTTAATTTTTCAAATAGCAAACCTCAAGTTTAATTTGAGTCAAAACTCTAAACAATAATTTTTTCAACTTTTTCTATAAAATAAAGTATTTTTGAGAACATATTTTTATTGATTTTATGGAGATATAAATACAAGTCATCCAGAAATCGAGATAAAGTTGAAAAAAATCATATTTGAATAATGAATTGTAATAAATCTCCAACAGAATAAAAATAGTAATAAATTGAATAAAGAAAAAAGAATTCGAGAGATAGTGTGAGAGAAGAAAAAGAAAACTTATTAGTATTATTTGTGAGTTCTCTCAATTGAATTGATTTCAGAAATCTAAAGATACTATCTGATGAAATAGATCTTACGTTTGAATTATATGAAAATCAGTTTTAATCTAATAGTTAACAGAATATAAATATAAGAAACAAGCATTATATTGAAAAAGTTCTAATGTTTCCAAAGACTAAACAATAATAATTTATTACAAGAGAAAGAATAAAGTTTAGAGTCCTTTCAGATTGAGATTAATTTAATGAGAAGATCAAAGAAAGCAAAGACTGCTTTAAACTATTTGTTGTGTTAATTCAATCAATTTTTGTAATGCAGTATAACTAATAATAATAAGTTTATGATATTATTATCTATATATGAATTGGAGAATATTTTTGAAAATCTCAATTTCTTAATACTCACTTCTCATTTGTTTAGAACCGTTATTCAAATTATTAATTTTTAATTCTCATTTTCAAATAGAGTAAAAATTATCTCATTTTTCATACGCAATATTTTGAGATTAAAATCGAGTAACTGTTCATTTGAAATGTTAAAAGAATTTTGGAGCACATGAACTGTTGCTTTGGGTGAAACATTTGAGTCTCAAAACTGAATAAATCATTAGAATGTTTTATCAAACATAAAAATAACACAAAAATAAAGGTATTGATTGAAGTAGTACTGAAATTATGATAATTCAATATAATTTAGTATTAATAATAAAGCACTTAAAACAATCAAAACAATTAATTATTTGAATAACATATATAAATATTAGTATAATTAGTATATTATCCA
Source organism: Camisia spinifer (assembly GCA_034694065.1). NCBI lineage: Eukaryota > Metazoa > Arthropoda > Arachnida > Sarcoptiformes > Camisiidae > Camisia > Camisia spinifer. The sequence continues at coordinate 10,345 of JAQFXV010000550.1, forward strand.
AAATTGATTGAATTTATGGCACAGACATTGAATCAATTTAAGAGACTTTCGATAAGAGAAGGCCTAAAATTCTCTTTAGGATTCTCTATCATTGGCAGAAAGCAATCCATGAAGACTTCTTATACTGAATCCAGTGATGCGTTTGCGCCAAACATATCGATCAATGTCTTGAGTGGCGGAATCATACTTTCCATTGATAGTATTTCTATCGATTGAACTTTTTTGCGATGAAAAACAGAACTTAACCTCAAGTTATGTGTAATTTAAGGGTCAAAACAATTATTGAAAAAGCAATTGATATGAATAAGAAGATATTCTAGTAATAAATAATAGATTCTATTCTTTCTTTATTTAATCAAATATTTATTAAGTTTAAATCCAAATTCAAGCTCAAAATAAAGAAATTCAGTTCAATTTAAGGCTGAAAAACATTTTGTATTCAATTGCTTTCAATAATTTCGACCATTTATTGAATAATTATTCAAATCTTTCATTAAATTTCATTTGAAAATAAAAAATAAATTATAATAAGTTATAAAAAATATTTATAATAAAAAACTGTTGTCATAAAACTTCTTTAAAAAAGCCAAATAATGAGAAAAAGCAAAAAATGATTGGTTATTATACTTTATTTAATACCATATTCAATAGAGACTTATTCTAAGATTTATTAAATTTATTGCTCAGAGAATGTTCAAAACTAAATCTCAAGATGTGGTTACAGTTAAACCACAGATATTTCAATTGATATGCATTCAAATTATGAACAAATATAATGAATGAACATAAAAAAGATATTTTAATTAAAGAAATTTAAAATTATTAATTTGAATAATAAATGAGTTGATGTATAATAAATTGAAAACAAAGTACTTTAACATTAGCTCAAAGAATGCATTATGTGTGGCAATAATAAAAACATGATTTAGTGAATATTGCATGAAATATCACTTATAAGTTATCATAAACTAGAATAAAGTTATGGTTACGCAACTTGTGATCAATTTAAAAAGTCAGGCATAACGTTGGGGTTAATGATATGGTTGTGGCTGATATTCAAACTGAAAATGTTCCGCAGAATCATAGAAACTGGAGCTAATATATGCTGTATTATAACGAGTGGTAGGAATACCACAGCTTAATAGTTATATCTTAAGTAAAGTCGCATTTTTGGATCGATTCGAAAAGTTTTCAAAGTTCAAAAACATAACTTAACAAAACTTAAAATAACCATTTATTGCAATTTATTCTTTTTATATCAGATTAAAACTTGGAAAACGATAATTGATTGTCTCTCAAACCAAAACTAAATTTCTAAATTGTTAACAAAAAATCAAAACTATTGAGTTATCGAAATTAATTTTTGAAACTTGTCAATCAACAAAAGTGATAGTCATAAACTTCAATTATTAGGGGTTTCTTTAATCTCATTCAAACCATTTCTGTTAATTATATCGTTTCATAATTTTATGATATAAGTAAAACAATCTTTCAATAAGAGCTCAGCGATTGTTTTGCCTTTTTTACAGTTCTCAATAAACCCAATCCTAAGATTTCTTCGAAAAAATCGAATTACATTATCGTTTATCACGATTTCATAATTTTCTATAAGAAAAGTGTGCATTACATGAATTGTGTTTCAGTCATAACGAGAAAATAGGGTATAAAACGTATTAAAAGAACATATTGAAAAAGTTTTAACTTCTAATCGAAGAAGAAAATAGAAAATGATCATGAATTTAGACGATTTAAGCATTAATTAAATTAAAGTTTACTTTTAATAAAAACAACTTTAAACTGACTCAAAATGATTTGATTTATCACCTGTAGAGGGCATTAAACTCTATATTTACATCACTTTCAGATCAATTAAGTTTGCAAATAATAATATCAATATTTTCATTCAAAATATTTCATATAAATTAAGTTTCAATTGATTTTAACATTTATATTGAAATTAATTATTAATAATTATTAAAGTTTAAGAAAAGAATGTTGAAAAAAATGATTTATTTGTTTTCAGAATATACAAACTTAATAAATATAATAATAATTATGAAAAGTAATGAGTGATATTATAAGTGATGGTCAAGTTTCTGAAACAGCGTTTATCACACATGCGATTTATTTATTATATTTTATTAATTATTGTATTTCTCTTACTATTGGTTCCCATAATATCTCACTATTATCTCAATTCAATTAATTCAACAAATTTCGAATCAATTAATACTATCGACAAAAGCAGACAAAATGATAATAACTTTATTAACAAAGAAAATAACATCAAAATTGAAGACAATATTTCGATAGATATTGAGTGTAATTATTAATTATCAATTCATTTATCATATCAACAATTAATTCAATGTTTTTCAAAAATATGTTTTAATTATATAGATATCCAAAACATTAATATCAATTCTTAAAGTTTTGTTTGTATTTATCGATAATTTTCAGATATTTATGTTTTTCTTCTTTAAATAATTCTTGAATTAATAAGTTTTTAAAACTATTCAAAACTTTTTTCTATTAATAGCAACTGATTTGGAAAATAGAGTAAAAGAATTACTATCAATACGTTCTTCAGTTAGGAATGAATTGAGACAATTAGAGTCCAAACGAAGAATTATTTTACAAGAAATAACAGAATATAATAGTAAATTAGAATTATTGAAATCACAACTTAATAAAAAGTCGACTGAATTGGAAAGAATTCACGTATCGTTAGAACAAACAAAATATGCTCAAAAAGAAGTATTGATGAAATCCAATGCACTATTGGTTCCACCGCTTCAACTCTTCCCATCTTTACCACAAATTAATGGTTTAAATCTTTTTAGATCTTATTTTTAACTTAGTTTTTATCAACTTTAATAATGTCTTATTTTTTGTTGAATTTATTAAAGATGCGAAATATAGTCAACAATTGAAACAAAACAATAATAGTTATGAAAGCTGTCGAATGTATAACTGTTTCGATTATTCGCGATGTTCTCTATTCTCTCCATTTCTTATTTATTTCTATCATCCGGAAGACGATGACATCGACGACACTTTAGATATTGATAACGAAGAATCACAAAATCCCTCAATTAATAATAATTTTAATACAATTCGTACACAAATATTGGACGCATTTAATGGCAATATTCACTTAACCTTTGACCCAACCATTGCTTGTCTTTATGTCGTTATATTATTTAATAATCATCGAAATCGTTACTCAAAACCATTTTTAGACAATTACTTCCATTCATTGCCGTATTGGGCGGGTATTTATTTTTCATTTTAATAATCTATTTATTCAATTGAAAAGTTTAAAATCAGATGAAAATTATCATTAAATTTTTTAAAATATTATTGCAATTGATTTATAAAATCATTTGATGTGTTGAGCAATAAATAATTTCTTAAATAAAGAATTGATTGCAAATCAATCGCAAACTATAATCAAATAAAATTATTCTATAAAATAGATGAATAATGATTTGAATTTAAATTTAGGTGACGGTCGAAATCATTTAATAATCAATATGTTCGGTGACTTTAATTTACTAACAGTTGGCGTCGATATAAAGAAAGCAATGTTAGTGCAAACAAATTACAAAACAAGTCAATTTCGGTCTAAATTCGATATAATTATACCTCAAATCAATACGAATAGTGATCTCAATAACAATAACAGATACCAAACAATCCCTTTTTGTCCCGCAAGACGTAAATATTTGGCAACTTTTTTAGGAGCTATTGATGTGAATAATTATATTTTAAATCAAATAAAGTTATCTCTAATAAAACTTTCATCACAAGTGAATAATAATAATGAACTTCTATTTGATTTTGTTTGTGATGAAAAAACCAGACGTTTATGCGTTAATCAGACTTTAATATTAAAACAATCAACTTTTGCTTTAATATTACCGCCAAATGATAGCCATATATTAATTAATAGTAATTTATCCTTAAGTCTTATCAATATATTGTCATCAGGTATGGAATCAATTCAGAAGATTGTTTCCTCCAAACCATTAATCTATTTATTTTGCAATCATTTTTAGGTGCAATACCAGTACTTATTGGAGGCGATTATTTAGAATTGCCATTCAGTGAAGTAATTGATTGGCGTTTAGCTGTCATTCATTTGCCGATCGCACGAATCACTGAATTAAACTTTTTATTGTCTTCTTATTCAGACGCAGATATAATTGAATTGAGACGAAAGGGTGATCTCTTTTTTAAGAGACATTTGATATCAATTAAAGCCATAATAGACACTACATTAGCACTTATCAGACAATCTCGACTTCAAATACCGTCTCCGTCTGCTCGTGACGAACAGTCGCAAAGTATCTTCAATTCTAGTAATCCAATGAAGTTATTCGATGCCACCTCTGGTCTCGTTCTTATCGATACTACGAATGGAGAAAATGACGAAAATTTAGGGCCAATCGAACCACCATTTCCTTCGATCGCTTATCAAAGAAATTATTCTTTGGTTTGTTCTATATTTTTGATTGATAAGTATTTATTGTAGTTCTAGTTATTCATAGTTTTAATGCTATATTAGGTAATGACTCATGGCTTTCATCTTTGGAATGATCATCGTTTTGATCCGTTCACAACATATCCTTCATTACCATTCGATCCAATACTTTCGTCTGATGCTAAATTTATAGGTTCTTCATATGGTTTTCGACCTATTGGTGGCGGTGCCGGCGGTTCTGGTAAAGAGTTTAGCGAAGCATTGGGTGGAAATGTAGCGAAAGAACAGTTTACTATTGTTATGTTGACGTACGAAAGAGAAGCCGTTCTCATCGATTCATTACAAAGACTAAAAGTATTTATATTTATCTCATTTATAAACACTATTATTATTAACTTTATAAACAAATCTAATTGAATGACTTATAGGGTTTGCCGCATCTCAATAAAATCCTAGTCATCTGGAACTCTCCGGGAAGACTACCATCTAATGATCTTCGGTGGCCAGATATCGGCGCACCAATTATTGTGGTTCGTTCTAAAAGAAATTCACTCAATAATAGATTTTTGCCTTACGATGACATTGAAACTGATGCTATACTATCAATGGATGACGACGCACACCTCAGACATGATGAAATTGTCTTTGGATTCAGGTTATCATCAATTTTATTGACCATAATTCTTAATAATAATCCACAGATTAATGCCAGTATTTTTGATTCATTCAATTATTCTGATTAGAGTTTATTCCCATTAAGTGATAGATTTATTAGCGGTAATATTGAAATGTAATCTCAATTAGATTTAATGTTATATTTGTTTTGATCAATTGATTAGAGTTTGGCGCGAATCACGCGATAGAATAGTTGGATTTCCGGGTCGTTTTCACGCTTGGGATTCAAAGTATTCTTCCTGGCTCTACAACTCTAACTATTCATGTGAACTATCAATGGTTTTGACCGGAGCAGCTTTTTTTCATAAAGTAATCCAATTATAGTTTAATTTACTTTTAGCTTAAAATTATTTTTTCAATAGTATTACAGCTATTTATACACATATTCAATGCCACAACAAATTAGAGATAAAGTCGATGAATATATGAATTGTGAAGATATATCTATGAATTTTTTAGTGGCACACATTTCAAGACAACCACCAATTAAAGTGACCTCTCGTTGGACTTTTCGGTTTGTTATTTAAATTAATCATTAATAAATTGAATGTTTATCATGAAATCTAAACTAATTATTATTAAAATAGATGTCCGGGTTGTCCCGTAAGTCTATCTGAAGATGATTCGCATTTTCATGAGCGCCACAAATGTATTAATTATTTTGTATCAATTTATGGTTATATGCCTTTACTTTATACTCAATTTCGCGCAGATTCTGTACTCTTTAAGACACGAATTCCTCACGACAAACAAAAATGTTTTAAATTTATATAATCATTGTTTTACAGTATTTGTTAAGTTTTAGATTAAATCACTTTCAGCTCTTATATAATTATTTATTAGAACTTTTTGGTTATATAACTAATAATTAATTATAGACAAACATTTGCCAAAAACTAAGAGTTTATAAGTTAGAAATTATTTACAACTAAATCACTCAAAACTAAGTTTTAACTTCAAAATTGAAGAATAAAATTATTTATTCATATATTGAGTATGTTTTTATATTTTAAATTATTAGTTGAAAACTAATCTAAATAATAAAGAATCGATTGAATAATTATTTGAATTACTTTTAAATGTTTATTAAACTTAACTGATTATCAAGTTTTTGATATATTTTCTTATAATATAGAGTTGAATAAACTTTAAGCTTATAATAGAGACTATTATTAAATGCTTTCAACTATTTTTTTCATAAGTAGTTTAAGTAATAATTAATGTATGAAAAATACAAACAGTAAAAGTTGAAAAAAGTATTTAAAGATTAGTTAAAAGTTAATGTTTTTGTATGAATGCATTGCGTTTGCATTCAATATAAACAAACTCTGTATTCAACTGTTGAAATATCATATTATTATTAAAGCTATAAATGGCGTCATTATTGAGACTCAATTCTATCTAAAAAATATTAAACAATTACTTCAACTGTTATTTGATATCAATATTTAAGTTCAATTTGTATAACATTTTAACATCTGTTTTATTTATTATTTTTATTTAAATAATTAGAATGTATTTTATTGTGTGTGAATTGAATTGAATTGTTTTTAACTAACGTAATAATAAATGTCATTAAAGCCAAAACACGTAGATTTTGAGCCGACTTGGAATCAGATTCGATCAACTGTTGAAAAAGTAATTGTTTTGAATCACGTAAATAGAAGTGAATGGAATGATCGATTTCCTGATTTATACCAATTATGCGTTGCCTTCCCTGGTATTATATTATATTATATCGAATTATAATCTATTATTTTAGTTATAATTAGTCTTTCAAATTGTTTAACATTTAATTTTGTTCATAAGACATGTTTGTAAAGGCTTTATATAACTAATTAATTAATATGTATTAATTGAATGATATATTGATAGAGCCATTGGGCGATCGGGTATATCAGGAAACAAAATCATTTCTTGATCAACACGTCAAACAATTATATCAGGTATTAATTTATTTATTAATATTTAAAGTAAATATTAATATAATTATTTCAGACAGTGATTAAATCATCACAAGAAGGATTGTTATCATGTTATCACCACCAATGGCTTATATATCGAGAAGGTTTTCATTTATTTATATAATTATATTATTAACTATTTTTAAATTAGTTATTATTAGCTTTGAATTTCTATAATTTGGTTGTATTTTCTAATTAGGCGTTAATTATTTAAATATACTATATATGTATTTAAATACTCAACACATTAAGAAACACAAGTACTCAGAGGCAGATCTTTCATACGGTTGTGTAGACACTAATGAACAAATGCTAGAAATCGGTGAATTAGGTTTACATCTTTGGAAGGTTAATATGATTGAACCGCTTAAAGAAAATTTAGTTAGACTTCTGTTAGAAGCCATTGAAGCGTATGTTCAATAACTTTACGGTTATTATTATTTCTTAACACTTTTTAAGTTTTATTTTATTATTTTAGTGATAGAATGGGTTTAACTCAAAACAAATCTGTTGTTCACGGAGTTATCTTATCATTAGTACACGTCGAAGAATATAAGAAAAAGGGTTCACTTGATTTGTATCAAAATTTATTTGAAAATCTGTTTTTGAAGTCCACGGGAGAGTACTATCGAAGAGAAGCTGAAGAATTGTTAGCAACCAGTGATTGCTCGACTTATATGGAGAAAGTATTGACTAAATTAGACGCTGAAAACTTGAGATCAAGAAATTTTCTTCATTCGTCTTCATATCCAAGAGTGACCGCTGAATGTGAGGCACGAATGGTTGGCGAACACCTTAACTTTCTTCAGGCAGAATGTCGTTCAATGGTTAAGTGTGAGGCCAGAAGAGATCTTCAAAATATGTATAAATTACTTAAACCTATCGAATCAGGACTTCAGGCCTTAATCACTGAAATACAGGTTTAAAATATTTCAACAATTATTCCACTATTTATTCTTTTATAAAACCTTTAATCAGATTAAAGAATAATAAAGTTTTTAATCAATTCATTATTAATCTAATATTAGGATCACATAAAACGTAAGGGTTTGGACGCTATTTCGAGTTTAATTACTCGAGACGATAATGTTCCCCAAATATTTGTTGAAAACTTATTACAAGTCCATAAACAACACTTAACATTAATAAAAGAAGTATTTAATGGCGACCAATCATTTATCGGTGCATTAGATAAAGCGTGCGCCGCAGTCATTAACCATAGAATTAATAGTAAACTTCCGTGTCGTTCACCTGAATTATTGGCCCGTTATTGCGATGGATTGTTAAAGAAAACAGTTAAAGGTTTCACTTTATTAAATATTAATTACTTCTCAAACCTGTCTTTTAATTGATAATTAATGTCTGCGTTATATTTATTTAAAGGCAATACAGAATCTGAAATAGAAGACAAACTGTCTGCTTGTATTACAATATTTAAATATATTGACGATAAAGACGTATTTCAAAAATTTTACGCCAAAATGTTGGCCAAACGTTTGATTCACTCACAGTCAGTATCAATGGATGCCGAAGAGGCTATGATTAATAAATTAAAGCAGGCGTGTGGTTATGAATTCACCTCTAAATTGCATCGAATGTTTACTGATATCAAAGGTATTAAACATTAATCTATTATTAATGACTTATTTATTAAATATTTTATTTATTTTGTTTTTACAGTAAGCGACGATTTGAACAATAATTTTAATACATATTTAAGACAAAATACACTGGATTTGGGGATTAGTTTTAATATATATGTATTACAAGCTGGCGCGTGGCCTCTCACACAAAGCTCTCTCTCTCCCTTTGCAATCCCTCAACCATTAGAGAAATCAGTTTCAGCTTTTGAAAAGTTTTATGCCTCAAAATTTAATGGTCGAAAGCTTTCATGGCTTCACCATTTGTGTACTGCAGAACTCAAGTTTGGTTTCACTAAAAAGACTTATTCTGTTGTTATGGGAACCTATCATATGGCTATCCTTTTACTATTCGAGTCATCAGATTCTCTACAATATTGGGAATTACAGGTAAAGCACTTTTGAATTGTGTTTTGATGAATAATAATAATAATTGTTTATAATAATAATATTGTTTATTATTAAGGAAAACACAAAACTAACTGATGAACAATTGCAAAGGCATTTACAGTCTTTAATTGACGCAAAAATATTATTAGTCAATGAAATGCCTAAATTGGGTTCTAATGAAGAAGTTTCTACTCCTGAGTCAACTACTGTTCAGTCAATTGAAACGATTTACTCTTTAAATAAGAATTATAGCAATAAACGAATGAAATTCAAAGTAACTGCTGTTCAACAAAAAGAAGTACAACAAGTAATGGTATGTCTTATGAGAGTATTAAATAATTGATAATAATATTAAATTGTATAAAACTATTAATTAATAGCAACAAGAAGTAGAACAAACTCATGCATCTGTTGATGAAGACCGTAAACTATATCTTCAGGCGTCTATCGTTCGTATAATGAAAGCCCGAAAAGTGATTCGACACAATTGTCTTATTGAAGAAGTTATTAATCAGTCTAAAAATCGTTTTACTCCAAGTGTAACAATGATTAAGAAATGTATTGAAGCTCTTATGGAAAAACAATATTTAGAAAGAAATACCAGTAATACTGATGAGTATTCATACGTCGCTTAAAATTAATAAACATTTTTTAATACTTTCCTCACTTAGAGTTAATATTCAAGTTATAACTGTTTTGTAGTTATTATTTTATTTAAAATTTATCGATTCATTTGTCAAGTTTTTCGTTATTTTTCATAATAATATTTTGCTATATTTTCAATCGAGTAATAGTTTAATGATTAAAATTTTGATTTCGACCCTTTAATCAAATCTAACGTTTTATCTCTTAATAAAACCAAAATTGAATTAATTTTATTGAGTTTAACATTCAAATAGAACTTTTGTAAATTAATAATTAATGAAATCGCACAAAAAATTTAGAAAAACCTTTTGAATAACTTGATGTCAATTATTTTAGACTTTATTGAATAAATATTTAATAAAATAAATTGTAATTAAATATCTATAAATAACTGACTGTTGAGTGAAGATCAGAAACTTTCTACAGATAATAACATCTATTTATTCTTCATTTTTACTGATAAGTTGTGATGAGAATAATTGAAATAACAATAAATCAATCAATAATAATAAAATGTTGAGTTCATTTTTTCAATAGGA
>JAQFXV010000551.1:0-20677 GCA_034694065.1 Camisia spinifer
TCGTCATCGAAACCAAGTCTTCAATTTGATAGTTGGCCGCAAACAAGTACTCAATGGTTTGGATATTGGAATCAAAACCATGAGATGCAGAGAAGTGTCTAAGTTTACGATTGACTCAGAATATAGATTCGGAACCAATGGATGGACTCCTTTAGTGCCTCCGAATGCAAAACTTATATACGAAGTCGAACTCTTGAAAATCATCGAAACTGATTGTTCGCAATCACAAGAGTAATCTCCGAATAAAAAATTTAAGTTAATTTAACTCTAATTCAACAATTCTTTCATATTCTTTATTTAATTATTAGTATAAGTTGTCTTTCACTAAATTGTATGCATTTTTAGTTAAAGTATTTATTGAATTCTTATTAAAATATATTCTTTCACTTATCACTTCTTCTTTAGTTTAAATTGTAAATTAAAATATTTTCATTCAAATGCATTTTTATCGTCAGTTCAATTCAGAATATTTTTATATAAAATATAATTTAAACATTCATTACTATACAATTATATTAACAAATAATTCTGACTCATAGAGAACTTCTGATATATATTTGATGGTAAAAAATGATAAATCAATATTTGACAAAAATATATTTTTATCTCGAATTAATTTCAATTAATTTTCTAATAAAATAGAATTTCAGAAAAATATCTGATATTCTATTCCCCTGAAAAAGAATGCTTTATATCGTTTCAAAAATTTTAAGTAAAGAGCCCTTTATTAAAAATTAATCAAAAGAGTGTTGTTATAATTAATGTTTTACATAATTTAAGTATAATTTTATATGAAAAGAATTATGATATTTTATACAAAATTGTCATTTTATTACTTAAATGAGATTTTATTTTTCAATAAATATATCCAATCTCTATAATGTATACACAATAATCACTCTATCAATAGTAAATTACATTATACTAGAGTATAGATAATGATTATATGAAATAACTATTTGAAAATCGGTTTAAAAGTTCTTATGATTATATTCATTCAAAATTAGTCTTTTATTGGGTTCATTATAACATTGAAGAAGATTTAGATCTCTTAATCATTGGCTGTTGTACTGACTGTTCAAATGAAAGAATTGATACATTGGGTAAACTCATGGAATGGGATAAAACTGGTTTCAACTTTAAGGGGTTTCTTTCGGTTTGTGATCCAACGTTTTCCTTTTTATTCGGAACTATCTTTCGATAACCTTCAGATTTAAGAATCTCTTTCAATCTCTCACTTTTGTAACGCATTATTTGATTTTTGTTTTTGATCTCCTCTCTTGACATAACTTTATTTGCGAGTCTTGTGTCCAATAGTTTGGTGTAAAGACTCAGTTTTTCTCGAATATGAGCCGAAACTACTTCTGATGAATTATTAGGTCTAACATTTGGTGGTATATTGGGATCGGGAATATTATCTTCTCTCATTCTCCCTAAATTGAGTTGACGAGTGGACGGATTTCGATTTCTGTCCAATATTGATGTATATGTTTGTTGATGAACAGGTTCATATAGAGCCACATCTGAATATTGCGTTTCCGAATGCCTCATTTGCATTGTTGAAGGTGATGCCGTACGAGCCATATATTGTGATGGTATTATTGACAGAGGCATTTCTTGTCTAATTTCTCGATCAAAAATATCCTGTAAACTAGATTTCAACCCTTCGATACTTTGATTTCTATTATGTTTGGGTCTGTTAGGCATCGGTGGTCTTTGTATTTGTTGACCCCTTCCTCTGCTCAAAATATTCTGCAGATCCGAATCCAATTTTCGTAAATTATGATCTTTTTTTGACAAAAATATAATTTATATTCAAATATCAGTTTCTCTTTTTCTAAATACTTTTCTGCTCTAATACTAATCTTTTATTAATTAAGTTTTAGGATAAAAACATCTCTGAATCATAAATTATTTCAAAATTCAGTGATTATAAAAAAATTCTTTTATAGAAAAATAAAGTAATAATTTAAGTTTGTTTTATTTCAACTCTCATGTTATTAATAATGTGCTATTTATTTCTTTTTACTCAGTTGTGATAACAATGATTATCACATTATCATAACATGAGATTTTTGAAAAACTTTTTGGTATACAATTTTCAGTATAATTGATGAAAATATGAATCAAGACTTAATTATAAATACCATTTATATACATTAGTTTCCAATTGATTATATTCTGCCAATAATGAGATGGTATTGTTCTTGTTTTCTCTATAAATTGAAAAAAGCTTAATAAACAATTTATCAGAATTTCATTTATGACTAAAAATTTCTGTTTAAATAAAAATTCATTAAATTTATATCAAAAATTATACATTAAACAAATTTAGAAATAAAACAAATACAAGTAGAAAATATTATAATTAAGATTTAGATTTCTTACTTTTCACAATAGTTTTAGCCGCACTTTTTGAGGTTTATTTGTGGAATTTTTCGAAAATTATTATATTTCTTGGTTAACACGATTGAGTCAAATGAATGCAATTCAAAATTGACTTTTATTTATATTTTTGTGTGCAATTATTGCTCTTCAGTTTTTGTTAGGGAGTAATCTGAGACTCAGTTGGATGCAACCATTCTGCATAATTTTAATAATACTTTAAAAGCTATTTTATTTATTTTAGTTTCAATGTAGTTTCAAATTATTGAGAAGTTTTACTAAATCATTAGTAGATTTGATCAATTTTCTCTTTTGAGATACAGGTCTTCCACAGAAATACAACAGAAAATTGGTCAAATCTAAACATTTAGTAAAACTTCTTAAAAAAGTTAATTTGAAACTACATTCAAACTAAAATAACTAGAATAGCCTTTAAAAGTATTATTAAAGATATGATTTAGCAATGAAAAAATTAAGTTTATTTATTCTTTACAATAATTTTCCAAAACATATGTTGAAAATCTGATGAATTGTATGCAAAATAAGTTGCAGAAAATAAGATAATTGTCATTTCTAATATCTTTTATAAAGTTTTCATACAATTGAAATGTTTATTCACTTTTAAGCATTATATGTAGAAACTTATCAAATCTAAAATTATATTTATTTTGATAGTTAAGGGAAAATATATTATGGTCTATGTTTACAACAATTGTAAACTCTTGTCCTTATCCACTGTATAATTACAAACATTTGAGAGATCATTTGAGTCATAATTAGAACAAAATTTAGTGATTCCTTTGTAATTGAATAATAAGAGAAATGCAAAATAAAATTAAGTTTCTATTTTAATGATACCATTCATGCATAGTTTTGATTCAATTTATTTTACAAATGATCGAACTTATAAATTATATGAGTATTTTTCATATTGATGATGATCACAAAATAGGAATTTTCTTCAAACATGCAATTGTTGAACTTCTCTACATTTGTTGTCTACTTTTTAGACCAAAAAATATCCTGTAAATTAAATCTGAACCTTTCAGAACTCTGATTATTAATCTGTATGGGTTTGGTAGGCATCGGTGGTCTTTGCATTTGTCGACCTCTTCCTCTACTGAACATATTCTGTATATCAGAATCCAATTTTCGTAAACTATTATCTCTTCGCGACATCTTTTTTGGACAAAAAAATAATTTATAGATATATTCAAATATCAATTTGATCCAATCCGTTGGATATTTTCTCCCATCGGATATATTAGTGATTGTCTATTGAAACGCATTGATATCCGTCTCATCCATTGTAAAATATTATCCCTCTTTTCCTTTAGATATGTCAATACAAATTCAATATAATATGAATATAAATTTTTAAATAAATTCAAAATAAATATTAAAATATGAATTAATTTGGGAAAATAATTTCTCTTAATTTCCATAAAATGATCGAATATCTGGTGTACACTCATTCCAAACCACAATCCAAACAGACCTCCGATATAACAAACATAATCAGTCGGTGTCAAGACTGGTATTTCTTTATAATTAATGAATGGCTTCTTCTCGTCCCAACTCAAGTAAAATATTGCTTCATAGCTATCAGTTGAATACTCATGTTCTTTCATTATCTCAAATTTATTGTTTATACAATCGATTGGACATAATTTATTGCATAATTTTTCATAATTTTCTTCGAAAGACAAATTATATTCATTCTGACAAATATCTAAATTAGTAAATCCCAAATCTAATTGATTCAATGCATTGAATACCAAAACACACGAACAGTTTAATTGTTTTTCACAATAACTTCTAATGCATTGTCGAATGCAGTGATTTTGAGATAAAGAGTTGAAATGGTTTGTGATTCTCTTATAGTGACTACAACTCGATTTGAAAGGAAATTCCAGGAATTCAGACGAGGTTTTGGATACCACATATTCATTTTTTTCAACCTCATATACTGTAGTTTTAATTCTAAACATGCTCCTTATGAATAATTCAAGTCTACTTTTACTCTTAGAAGTTCTATTCAACGAAATTTTGATAAACTTTCTTGCATTTAATCGAGTTTTATTCGGATCCTGATATTTTTCCCTTAAAACCTGTTTATTGTATGATTTGTTTTCTTCAGTGAAAAAATAGTAATTTTACCGAAAAATAAAACCCGAATGAATAACTTATCTTTGTTGAAAAGAAGTCTTCCCAACTTTTGTGGTTCGGGTCAGAAATAATATTTAAGAATGTCTTTTTTTCTTTGAGTCTAAAGAAATAGAACTCTTGAACATAATCCGAATTTAAAAAGCAATCTTCAAGCATCCCATCATTCATTATTTGACACTTTATTTCTTCGGATCTTATATTTCCAGCAAAAGATTCATTGAATTTCTCGATCTGGTCAGAAAATGTTTGAACAAATTTATTCGAAAAATTCATTATTTTATTTGTTCCCAATTTTGTTTTCCGTGAATCAAAAGTCAAACCAAAATTTGGTATTTGTATTCGATCAAAATTTGGATCCATTAATTTGATCTTTATAACTGAGTCAAAAGTGAGATAATTTATAGTAATCGAAATGAATTCCATCGCCATTAAGATGATGAAAATAATCAGTACCATCTTCTGAAAAATTTGATTCACCTTTATACTTTTTGTTTAAGCATCAAATTTAAGAATATTAAAACAGAACAAATGGGTGAACCAGTTTCTACTTTATCCTAACCGGCAAACATTCCAAAGAATTTATGCAACAGAGAAAAGTAAAAAAAAAATAGTCTTAACTTATAAGCCAAGTTTGTCAATGCTTGAGATTTATGAACTAAAGTAACAAAAAATTATTTAATCACTGAATTGAATCAGCGCAAAAGCTAAATATATGAAAACACGACATGACTTACAATCACTATTTTAGTTAATGCTCAAATCTTTGCTTCAATTATTCAATACTTTCAAATATTTTCAACTTGAAATTTAGAAAAGTTTTATCACTTGAATTAATTACTCAATACATTGATAAGATATTTAAGAATGATAGCATACGCTAATGTTAAGCAAAAAAGCGTTGGTTACGTATATATTGAACTCATAATCTGGACAAATATCACTTTCTCAACTATAACTATCACTATAACATTTGAAATTTGTTTACTTTCCCGACTTGTATTAGTGGTGACAATACTGTAAAAAAAATACAAATACCCCATTTATTCCTTAACACTGTTAACGTGTCAAATATAACCTATTAGTTGAGGCTTTTCCTTTCAAATCACCAATTCAATACCTACTTTTGAAATAACTTAAATATGTTGTAATTAGTATGAAAATATAATTACTTTTGTATGAAGGAATTGAATTTTGTTCCGCAATAATTTGTATTTAATCCAATTATAACTACGCGATGTAACATTTCTCGAATCAAATTTATGAATTATTCTTAACAATATATTTCTTACATCACTCAGAGTTATTCCATGCCATAAACCAATTAAACCTCCAAAATTCACCAAAAACCTCATAAAAACAAGTTTAGGGCTTGAATTTATTGTGATAAAATAATTTCTCGGTTCTGGTTCTTCATGCCATCCACTAAAAGATTCAGTTTTTGAAGTTTCGTATATAATTTCAATACAACTTTTACGACAATTTCTGTTTAAATATTGATAATCGAATCCCAAAACATCACTTTCGTTGTCAGTACAGAATCTATTATTGAATTTACTATAATTACCATTTATTATGACATAAGTTAAGAATTTATTATATTTAGGTAGACATTCATTTTGTAACATAATTTTTTCTATAATTTCATTCAAGCATTGCTCTTGAGATCTAATTGATCCGCTATAATACTGACAATCTTCTTCATAAGGAGGGGGTAAACGTTTGAATATAAATTTTTCAATAATATGAAAACTCGAGTAAATTGAATAAAATTTCTTTGAAGCAAATGATGGCAATTGGTATGAATCATGAATATATAGATTAACATCACCTAAACTATAGAATGAGAATTTTTTCATAATTGCTCTTTGATTAAAATCGCCGCTTAAACCACTCATTAAAGTAAAACAATTCATATTAATTGAATGGCTTGTAATTAAATCACCCGCAAGTTTACAATTTTTTTGATTGTTTATATAACAGTAAATTTCATCAAATGCTAAGTCAATCAGATTTATATATTCAGAAACTAATGTTTGTTCCTCCAAAATTTCTTCGTAATGTTCTACAGATGTGAAACTGATATTCTTTAAACGTTTATATGTAGCTTTAATATCAAATAAATGATTGACATCATTGTAATTTATCAATTCATTCCGCACAATGAACTGTCCGATCATTGAATCTTTTTTCAGTTCGAATAATCTATTGAATTTTGTTAAATTCATTTCGCCAAAAAATGATACATTCCTCAAATGTTTCCTTATTAAAATATCATTTCTAGTATTTATTGTATTAACAATGCGATTTGTTTTCTTGCAGAATGATATAGCAGGTGGATTTACATAAATTCCATTCTTGATATAGTCATCCCATTCAACATCAGTCACTACATTAAAATTGAAGTATTCAACAGTCATTTCTATTGATTGAAAGATCAAACAGAAAATGCATATTATTGTGAATACGAATTTCCATTTAATTTTCCGTATTTTTAGAAAGAAAGTTGTGAATATATTATTAAGAACCAAAAATATGATAATACAATTGTAATTCGAAAATATTCGATAATCTTTAATCCAATTGAACAAAAGGGAGAATTTTCCACAAATAAATGTAGAGAAAAATAAAAAATATTCAATAAGTTTATGCGCATCAATAACTGCGAACCCAAACCACATCGATATCACTGAACCCAACATCGATGCGTAGTTTGTGAATGAAAGTCTTGGATATAATTCATAGTAAAATGTCTGAGAAGTTTTTAATTCCAGTGTTAATTTTGTGTTATTTTCTGTATTTTTATTGTAAAGCCTATTCTCTGAACTTATAAATTCATTGTATTCCTCAAGTCTGATAATCTCTGTTATGCAATTTTGATGACATATTTTCCAACATTTCGAAGTGATTTTATCATAATTTATGATTTTAGTTCTGTTTATATCATAATCACAAAGTTTTATTCTTTCAAGTTTAGAATCCAGTAATAAATTAATTCGCGAAAAATCCTCATTAAGAGTGCAATTCATCCCTTTATTAAATTCATTAAAAATACATGAATTTACACAATCTTCGAATGTATTAACTCTTCTAATTTCTAATCCATTTTCACCAAATTTTTGACAGTCTGTTCTATGCGGCCATTCAAGGCTCTGAATTATAGTTCTTGAAATAAAAACTCTTGAATCAAGTTTTGTTCGCTCTTTGGAGTAAATGGTCATAAAATTCTGAAATCCAGTACTAAATACGGACTGCAAGGGATTCACGCTCAGGAAAATAGACTCTAAATTTGAAAAATTTTGAAGCTTTACAAATGGAATTTCGATTTTTATGAAACTTGAAAAATCCATTTTGAAATTTGTTGATCTATTCATGCCATTCGTATCGAAGAATGTGAAACATTTTCCGAACTCTTCAATTTTACTCATGTATTCTAAAACTGACCCGATTTGGGTACAATTCAATAAATATTTTATATTATTTTCATCAATCAAATATGCGGAACATTTTAGAATTTCTGTGAGATTTATTGATGAATCAAAAAGTTTGTACAAACTTGAATTGTTTATTCCAAATTTTTCTTTATTATCATTATTCCAATAAAGACTTTTATCCAAACAAACAGACATTGAGGACAAATCAAATTTATTTCCATCAATTAGATTGAGTTTAACATCGAATTTAAATTGGAAATACGAATGCGTTATATTAATGACTTGTAATAATAATACAATAAGACAAAGAATTTTGAAAATAGCTTTTATAAAAACTAATAAGTTTTTGAATTCCATTTTCATCAAAAGGTCTATTCTTTCACCTGTATTTCCAGTCTGATAAAAATGGAAAATTTAAATTTTGCATAAAATTAAACTTTTTTATATTGAAACTAGTAATACAAGTTTTTCTCAACACAAGTTTCAGACAACAGATCGATTTATAATTAAGTTTATTTGGCATAAAATATTATTTGACATCTTATTGATTAAATTTTTATTTGTAAAGCTAATTATTACTTTGGCGGAACACCATTTTATGCTTTCATTGAGAACGCCTTCATTTATTTTCGAACATCATTTGCATAAATGAATTTTTGACATTAACTTTCAATTTATATCGATCAGAAAAAGATTTAATTTAATGTATTTTTTGGAATGAAATTTTTAATTATCTATAGATATAAAATAATTAGAGAGAATGTTTTATAACTCATGTGATAATTATTACATTATAACAAAATAAATTTTAAAAAATTTTCAACAATTATTATTGTTTTACAGGGTTACAGTAATTTAATTGAAAGGGTACACATTAATTTGATCTTATGGCGTCATTTCAATTATTTTATGAACGTCAGAAGATAGCAGGTTTGTTAAAAAAAATTACAATAATTTAGATCTATATTATATTACTCAAAAGTTTGTTTGTCTGACCCCTTATAGACTCGGCCCCTGGCCATAATAGAGACTCGAGATAAATGTCATTTGAACCAGTATGACCTAAACCGGAACACAAAGAAAAAAGTTTCCTGAAAAGTGACTAGAGGCCAAGTTGCTGAGGTTTAAATTTTTGCGCATGATGTTTTTCTATGGGAAACAGTATTATAAACAGTACTACCAGTGCCGGATCTACAAGTGGGGCTGAGGGGGCTATTGACCCACCAGAGATTTGGAACGAATAGGGTGTAGATTTTAGAAAAATAGTTTAAAATCATAAACTACTAATGTAAAAATATTATTAGCCCCACCAAACTGAAATTCCTAAATCCGGGGATGAGTATTATAGTAATTGATAACAAAACTTTTATTAATTAACAATTTATTAAACTCGAAATTAATTTTATTTAAAACATTTCTGAATATTAAAACATTATTTTTGAGAATATATGAGATAACATTTATTCATTATAATTATTTCCATTCAATTAAAAATTTCGTGAACTTCACAATTGATGGAAATATGATAGTATTGATATCATTTATATTCATGAATTTCCAATTGATTATGTTCTTTCATTAATCAGATCGTATAGTTCTTAGTTTTCTCTGTTAATTGAAAAAAGCTTTCATTAAATATTTATAAGAATTGCATTAAATATTCATTAAATATCATGAAAAATTTATCAGAATTTAATAATAGCTAAAAATTTCTATTCAAATAAAAATTCCCTAATTTTAAAATTTTTAACGATCAGAATTCAATCAAAATTCTTGCCTAATGTATGCATTGAGCAAATTTACAAATAAATCAAATACAAGTAGAAAAGGTGAACAAATAATTAGAAGAATATCAGCTCCTGTTCCATAAGTGAATATGACCTCAATGGCAACCAAAGTACTTAAAGACCAAATTATCATAAGAAGAACATTAATAACAGATAAAAAGATCACAATCTTCAAGAATTTAACCAATTTATAGCGCTGAGAAGCAATGACTACTCTATTGGCATCAGAATATGAATTTTGCCCTTAATTACATGATTAAGTTGTTTAACAGTAATACTCAAGTGTTTTAATTGTTTACAATTATTTCCAATACTTATCAATTCCTTATCAATCGGTAAAAGCTTAGAATGCATTCCAGAGGAAACCAAATCTAAAGTAATTTCAAGTGAAACAAGATTTACGTAACGAGAGATTTGAGTCAAAGTATTATTCATTCCTTTATCGAAATCATAGTTGAGATATCCGTGACTTAAAACAATTCTTATTTTCCTGATTTGTTTGAAGTATTTATTAGTGAATGATTCGAATTCATTGACATTAAAATGAGACGAAAGAGATATTTGTTCTAATTTTGTAAACAATTGATCAATGAATTGATTGAGATTACGATTAATGAATACTTTTTCCAGATTTGGAAACATTTCATAATTAATATCTTTTTCTTGAATGGGTTCTAAATAGTTGTAGACATCGGACAAAAATATAAGTGATTTCAATCTTTAATAGGGTGACCAACTGGACGTTTTTGAACTGGACTGCCCAGTTTTGCCGCTTAAATGTCCAGTCGATACCCTAAACTGGACGCCTTTTGTCCAGTTTTCGGCAAAATTAGAAAATTTAACACAAAATACCTTAAACAATTTTTATATTCTCACTATTGGTGAAATAAAGTCTTTATAACTTATGAAAAATTTGATAAGTTAAGTAGCATTAAGTCTTAACATTCGATAAGTATATAAATTCACAACAGGTATTCGACTTATATTTATTTATGTCTAAGATTTTGTTCCCTTTTAATTACGAGTAAACATGAAGTCTTTGTTTGAAACCCGCACTTATTTTCAATCATTGGATTCATAATTTAACTAAAACTCAAATAATTTTATTTTATTAAACAATAAGTTTTGATGTTTAATGCTTCCAGTTTAAAGTTTAATTAATTGAAAAAACCTAACTCAAAGGTTCATTTAATCAAACGATTGGTTATTGTGAGTCCAGTTTCAACTCTTCAATGACAAAAGTTTTAATTTTATGATTATATTAATGATAAAAATACATTATTGAATGTTGCAAAATCTCAGAAAAAGTATAAATATATTCTCAATAAAATTTTGTGACTATTTTCTGTTTTTTTGAAAAATAGACACTGTAAATGAATCATAAATTTTCAAAAATTATAGAAGGGGGGACCCTTTGCTTTTTTGTCCAGTTTTGGGCTTCACAAGAATTGGTCACCCTATCCAAAGCCCATTTGTTGATTCTTATGCTTCCAATTATAATTTTGTCATTAATCTGAAATTTAAAGTTTTCAGAGAAAAAATATATATGAATATCTCAAAATTTAATCATTTTATTAAGGTAAATTATAAGGTGTTCAAAATAATTTTTCAACTACTGAACTAGTTTGCTTTAATAAGAACATCTGGATAATCATTATCATCAGTACGAATACAATTTGTTCTATCAGTTAGACAAGCTGGGCATTTAACGCGTCTAAACGACACTTTTGGATCAATATCATTCATAAGCCAATCAAAACGCCATTTACATCCATCCCTCAATACTTCTGGCAATTGCTGACAATCACTTTTTTGGCTAACACCACTATATCGGTCACCCCAACCTGTATTCGGTGCGCCGAACATGGTTTGACAGCCAATAGTGTTATAACCAACACCACCTCCAGGAATCAATATAGAAAATCCATTTGAGCCTGTTTGAAAATTATCCCAATCAGTATCAACTGTTTGAACTACCATTCTTTTATATTGAGCTGGACCCTCTAAAATGGTCAGTTCATAGCAGGCACAACACCTATATTTCAAATTAATTAAAAGCTTAATAATATTAAATAATTATTTCTAAATAATAGCATTAAAATTTAGAGACAGCAAATAATTCAATTTCATTACCAATCAGTCTCCTCTTGATTAGCAAGACCTGTAGCCGTGAAAGCGTATGAGAATTGATCAATATCTGGATCAACCCATGGCTGCTGACTTGTACAATGAAAAGCCGTTCCATTGTTATAACAAATACCTTGATTAGAGTAGTCACTCATTGTTATGCCATCTTTTCCACAAGACATAACTGGCTTGTTATCAACAAATGAAGACTTGCCATACCAGCCACATTCGGGTTTACAACAGTCCCAATAACGAGTAGTGTTCGCATACATCAAGTCTTTCCACACCACCATTTAGGAATTCAAAATTGATAATGTTCAAATATTAAAATAATATGCTCTATGAATTAATTTAGCAAAATTCAAAAATTCGGATCTGAAATATTTACCTATTTCATCATCTTGTTTAACTTTTGAATTTTTTCGTCTTCTTGAATTATTGTTACGAGAATTTACTGTTCAACAAAATTTTTTTTCAGTTATCTTAAGTTTTGAAATGCTTTTCAAAAAATTAATTATAAACATTTCTAATTATTACTGTTTTTGTTCCGATTATTTATTACGACTAAATAAGCATCAATTAAATCGATAATTATTAGATTGATTAATATTATCAGAAATAAAAAATTTATCACTCCTTTATTGTTTAGCTTCATTTTAACTACTGATAAGTTTCAATTATTCGTGATTTGGTTTGAAAAATATTTCCGCCAGTTTTTTCCTTAAATAGTTTCGCGTCAAAAATAATTCAAAACTCATTTCTGAATATTTATTCATGAAATATCTTTTTAATTAACATCTATTTGTTCAATAACGAATGCTTAGGTACAAATCACCACATAATGACGTTCTGATAAATATTTAAATGATTGTTAGCTTAAAATAAATATAATTTCAGTCAAATCTCATCTATTATTTTTTTTATTGGGATTGAATCAACAATTTTAGATGAACTGTCATAAAGTAGAACATCTCAATCATAATTATTAAATTAATTGACTTTCATTGAGTACCTGTCGGTGTGTTTTGATTCAACTCAAATATATGAATAAAATTTCAAATACTATGTGTAAACTTCACTAAATTGAAGTAATTTTCATGTGTTGCTGTTATTCAGAATTACTTGAAATTAAACACTTTAACTCAAACCGAATACTTCATATGAAAAGTCTCCAACTGACAATTATAATAAGCTAAAAATTTAACTTTCTAAAATTCCAAAAAATACAAGAATCTCGAAATTTTTTCAGCTTTAAAATCAAGATGTATATTTAGATGAATCATCCCGAAAATCAAGCATTTCATCCTAATAATTGAAAAAGATTATTTGATTATTTAAATTTAGTTCATATATTCCGAGACAGAATATTGATATTCTATAATACAAGTTCAGTCAATGATTATGTTATTGATTTTAAAATTGTAATCGATGGTTTATTTTACATGATTATATCATTTTATATAATTTAGGATTTCATTATAATAAATTGAAATTATTTTTCTAAGAATCGGTTAAGAATAAGTTATACGCACATGAAAAATATTTTATTAATTCTTCAATTTTGCTGTTGAACAGTTTTGTATTATTGATTTGATATCAAATAAATACAAGCACGTAATACAGTCGAAACTCTCTATAATGAATAACTTAATGATAAAGTTCATCCGTTCATTATAGCAAGAGATCCTTATAGCGTATAAAGAATTTTCGTTTATTCCTATTTATATTCAGCATTTTTTTATCGAAATAGTACTACAAATTGTGTTCAGCTATTATATATATAGTAAACAATAGTTTTAGATTTCTTCATAATTTTGAAGTTGCATTCAAATGACCGAAGTCAAAATTCACAAAATCGAAATTTTATTCAATCAAATTATAATTAACACTAAAAATTTATATCATTGATTATTAATATATTTTTGCATTATTTCAATAAAATTCAAATAAAACAATCCGAGTTCTGTAATGCTGTATCAGTTTTGTTTTAACTCTATAGCGAACCAAATCACCTTTATAACGAGTTTTTCATTAGAGAGTCGACTACAGAGATCAAATACATTATTTTATAGAATATATCCTGAATAGGTTTGGCTTTGTTTATTGGTTTTGTTTTTTTTAACTGCACAAACATGGAAGCTATTGATCTCAAAGAGCGTAAGAATGAGCTCATATTTATTCAACTTATTCAGTTCATTGGTATCACAGCCGACACAAATTTACAATTATTCAAGAAACATGGATACATTTTCTATCTTTAATATCAAAAAGATGATTACATATATTTTACTATTTAATTGGCTTTTATTTAGTTCAATACTATCGAAATGTTTTTCAAGTCTTCTCATAAATATATACTTTAATGTAAAATTAGAACCAATCGTACGATCAATTGAAGATGTGATAGAAAATGAAATGTTAAATATTGATGGAGAAGAAGGACTGATGGAACTTAATTTAATCAAACCTGAGGCATACCTTAATATTGAAAAAGAGATTTGATGAAAGTGTCGAATACAGAAATGGGAATTACCATAAAAACGATATAATTAAACCTCTTATTGATATTGCAAATTACAAACTGATTATTTTGGTTAATACAAAACGCATTTATATCTATAAATTAAATTATCCTGATTTGAATTTAGTATCAGCTGAATCTAAATATGGTCCAAATTACTTTACATTTGTAAATCATCCATTCAGTTTGCAAATTAAAAGAACGTGAGTTTTTTCATATCTTTAAACAGAAAGTAATCTTTATTAATTTTTATTTATAAATAGATTGGAAGCTAGCTTAGAATATGGAATTATCACTCATTCGGAATTCTTTTATCTTTTACGTTCTAAATCATATGGAATTCATCGTTCATCTAATCCGGAACAGAATCTTGAGAAATATAATCCAAATTTAGTCAATGATTATGTTATTGAATTGAAAGATGGAATTGAGGGGATATTTTTGATGATTATCGTATGTCACTTAATGAGTTCATTTGTTCTCATTATCGAAAATATATCTAAAATGCACTTATAAGTTACCTTCCATAGAATAATTGGATTTTATGTGTTTCTCAGCTTCCAAAATTTTTATCACATAACTAGTGTAGAAATGCACTTTGTAAATTAAATTTTTAAAATTTGAAAACAATGCATCCTCCAGTATTAATATCATGGTTTAGGTGGGATTATCTGTGGTATTGTTGGTATTATTCATCAAAAACTATAATTGGAATAACAAGATTATCAGAAATAAAATATTTTTCAGCCGTTCAATGTTAAGCATCATTTTAACTAACAATAAATTTCAATTATTCGTGATTTTGTTAGAAAAATTGCTGAATATTTTCAGTTGTCTTCTCTTCAAACATATTTGATACAAAACTCAATCAAAACTTATTTCTGAAGATTTATTCCGGGAAATATCTTCTTAATTAACATCTATTTATTCAAAAACGAATGCATTGTAGCGAATCATTACATAATGAGATTCTGACTTATATTTAAATGATTGTTAGCTTAAAAAAATAGAATTTCAGTTAAACCTGGTCAATTATTTTTTCTATTGAAACTGAATCAACAATTTTAGAGTAGGTGTCAAAAAGAACATCTGCATCTCTATTATTAAATTAATTGGCTTTCATTGAATACCTGTCAGTGCATCTTGAATTAACTTAAATATTTATTTCGAATAGAATTCGAATTGAAGTATGTGTAAACTTCACTCAATTATAGTAATTTTCATGTGTCAATGCCATTCAAAATTACTCAAATTAAATGCTTCAACTCAAACTAAATATTTAACATGAAAATTCTCCAACTCATACTTTGATAAATATAATAAGATAATAATTTAACTTCCCGAAATGCCAAAAAGTTAAAAAAAATTCAATACTATTGTGAAATATTTTTTTCTCAGAAAATTAAAAAATTTTCTTATTCTAAATTTATTTATCTTAAATTAAGCAATAAAATTTTGACTTTAGACAACACGAATATGAAATTTACTCAAAAATTTACAGTTTTTTTTATATCTTTTTAAAATGCGCGCTGCCCTTTTGATTTCTCAAAATTCTAGGGGAATAAAGATACGGGTGCCAGACCTCCCGGATTGGACGGGAGTCTCCCGGAATAGCACATTGTCTCCCGACTCCCGGGCTGAGGTAAGACGGGAGGCGGTTTCTCCAGTTTTGAGATAATATATTGTCAAAAGTAATTTTTTCTTAAGAAATTAAATCTAAGTTCTTTTGTCTTCCAACTGGAGTTCAAAAGGTTGGATATAAAAATAATCCGTCATTCTATGGGTATCTGGCTCGTACTCATCAGTCTTTTAGTCATAATTCTCTTTATGCCTAAAGCTTTATCCCTAGAGTTAAAACTATAAGTCAAAACTTTTAGATCCCTATTTTTCTCGCCCGACTGTATAAATAAACTGAAGCTTTATTTAAGAATAAATTCCCTATTTAAGGTTAGGTTAGCCTGACACCACTGACGCACCAATCATAATTGATTGAAAAATAATTCATAACGAAATTATGAATAAATAATTGAATATGAAAGAGTGGGGCCTGTCGTCATTCCATAATTCAGTTTATTAATCTTATTTTTTCTGTCGAGGAAATAGGGCTCAAACCAGTTCAATACTATTGAATCTATTTATGGAATTGAATTCTAAAAATAAGGGATTATTCGTCAAGATTTTCACTTTTCTTAAAACAGGTTGAAAAATTTGTTTCTCCTGAAGTATGACTTGAAGCCTATGATAAATCCCGATTTCTCTATTATGACTTCAAGACTTATGAGTACAAGCCATAAAAAAGTATAAGGGTTACCCTTCAGTAATTTTCCTCCCGGAATCGAATCATATCCACCTGGCAACCGTAAATAAAGACCCCATAGGCCCTTCCACTGAGAAATTCCAGAGTGATATATTGACCGAAAAATTCCCTTAAAAGTATAAAATGATCGTTCGGTCATTTATTTGATAAAAAAAGTTTACTCTATTTTACTCAATGCTAAGCTGGTGAAGATTCTATACTAAAATCATTCTGATTTTAAAAAGTTTCATTTGTGATGGCTTACGACAAGTTTTTCTACAATAATTGTTAATATTGAAAGAGCAAAACCAATTGATAGTATATAAAACAAATCGTGTATCATTTTTGTTGTGATGATTATCAATGTTTCATCAGAATGAGAGTTTGTATCTATTGTTTTTTTGTTCTTTTTTGAATACAATTCAGCATTTCTTTGACCATCAAATTTTTCCATTAATTGATTTCTTAATTCAAATCTTAGTGAAATTCCGACTTCAACAGTGCGTTCAATTCTGTTGAAAATTATTAATCGAAAAATATAAGTTTCTGAATAATAAACATTTATTTGTACTTAAACTTGACATACATTTTATAAATTCTCATTCGGTATGCATTTATGTTTTTATTAATCGGAAAACCAATCAATACAGGCATGTAATTGTCTTCAGCAATAGATAGAGATATGTGTGGGTACAGGTTCTTCATGGTCTTAACAGCCAAGCCTTCTCTTAAGTAAACGGCTTTTCGTTTAGATATTTTATCGATTATTTTGTTCCTAATTGTATTCTATTATTTAATTTTTAATATATAATAAAAAGATTATTTGATTTTCTCAATTGCGAAATTTCAATTAAATTTGCCTTACATTAAAGTCATCCACGAATAAAGTTTTTCTACTCAATTTATTTATTAATTTATTTTTATCATCATAAAATTCTTTCTTATCTTTTAAATAGTAAATATAAGAATGTTTGCCACCGTATATTGTTTTGCTTGAATTCGATAACTCTTCAAAAGAATTAATACTATACTTGTCTTGTTTTACAATAGAAGAGAGAATATTGCTGAAAAAGCAAGAAATCAATACTAATAATGATAATGACCACAAATTCAATAGCAATGAGAAGCTTTTCTTATTCGGAAATTGGTTTAATAAATTAACTAATATGAAAAATAGAAGATCAAAAAAACTTTTCCTTGAAGGTGGTCTTTTTCCTGTATTAAAATTTATTTAAAATTGAATCCAGATTGAAATTTATAAATAATTAATTACTTTGAAATCTTGTATAAGAATAAACAGTTACTGTGATGGCAATAATCGAAATTGGAATTAATATCCAAGTAATTGTCGAAAATGTTTGGATCATGTTTTGAAATAAACCACTTGATTCTGTATATAATGCACTCAATATTTGTATATTATATTCTTGTCTTGTATAAGGACTGATTGCATATGTAGAAAACCATTTTTCTATACTTATCGTTGATAGAATCAAATCAACATTCTAAAGCGAAGAAATTTCAACAAAAAATAAATTTACAAATTAATCAATTGGGGATACTGTACAGTACATAATTATTAAATTCTTGAATTTAAATGAAATAAATATCTTTGCGATAACTGGTATAATAAATAACACTAGTGTGCAAAGAGAAAAACTAGGCAAAATTTACATATCAATATTAGAAGCAATTTAAATGGGTTTGCTAACTATTAGCGCAAAATTTTCAGCGAAAGAGATTTCAGTGCTATGATCTTTCAGCGCGCGAATTTTCGGGGGAATTTCCAAAATGAATTTATTTGGCCTAACCTAACATAATAATGTAACCTAAACTAACTTGAACTAACCTTACTTAACCTGAATCAACTTAAATTTTTCCAAAGAAAAACAACTTCACTTTGCGCTGAAACAAACTTACCAACAAAAACGGGAATGTTTTAGTAAAAAATCCTTCTCCTGACTTATAACACTGAAACCTTACAATATCATAGTTACTAAAGTTTGCAAATTTGTTTTTTGTTTTCTAAACTTCTATTAAATTTTGCTTATCATATGAGAAGCGATAATCTATGATAAAAACTTTTCATGATCTAATGATCAATAATCAAACTATTTCTAGGGAAAAATACCCCAAATAGCATTATTCTGCACTGAGTCTGAGCACTGAGCTGAGCCAATATTTCAAGCATTGAGCTAGAGGACTAAGTCCTGACACTATTCCCGAGCACTGAGCCCTGTGACTGAACAGAAAGCCAGAGCCCTAATCTCGAGCACTGTTCCTGGTACCGAACATTGAGCCAGAGTACTAATTTCGAGCGCTGATTATTTTAATTAAACATGTAATTATTTTTCGAGAAATTTTTAGAACATTCCAATTCCTACGGCTCATCATGTAAACTCCTGCGGGTCATTTGGCGGAGTTCCGAGCGTCATTTGGCTAGTTCCAATGGGTCATTCACCCAACACGGAATCACTGAAACATATTTTTCTGTTCCGTTAGAACTGGCTCAATTGCTATAAAACTTAATATAATTCATAGTTCTTTCGAGAAATATAATATAATAAATGAAAAACTCAAAATTTGTCCATTTTTAAATCAATATTATATTCAATATTTAGAGTAAACTAAAAAAAGTAAATTCAATACTTTAATGACTAGTTTCAATATGACCTTAGTTTGAATAGCGTTTTCCGGAGGACATGAATATTTCAAGTATTTCATGATAAATTTTCCAAATTTCTTCGAAACAAATATGTTTTTTAATTCCTTCTCATATTGGCAAAAATTATTCTTGAAAACGAATTTAGTTTTTAAAAATTAATAAACAAGTTTTACAAATAGACAAAGAAATTTTAATAGAAATACAACTCACATCATCACTATATGGATTTCCAGAAACTGTTATATTATATGAATTTTCTCCCTCATTATAAGAATCTTGATATGTTTGGTTAGATTTCAATTCAACACAACTGTTTAAAACAGTAAAAGCCATTATTCTCAGAATTTTTCAATTTTAGAAAGAATTAAGTGCATAAAATTGAAATTAATTTTCAAGATTTTAACTTATTTGTAATATATATATATATATATTCATAGAATTTAGAAAAAGCATTTTATGACAATAAACTAATTTCATATGATAAAAAATATATTTTATTTATAATTCATATATCGTTAATATATAAGATTGTTCATTGTATGAATTCATCTATGATTTATGAAATTTTCGTGTTAGAAAATAATGAAAAATGAAAGAAATACTATTTAAAAGATTAAATGAATTATTCAAAAGGAATATTTATATCATTCTATCACTACATTTGATTGATATTTGCTTTGTGAGTATAATACTGCATGAAAGCATTAACAAAAGATAAATTACCTTAACTGAAAATGTTCCTACAATATTGAATATATAGTAAATAAACTAAAACTAACAATAGCCAAAATAATTTTAAAAACTTGACTCATCCTATGATCACATGTGTTATTCAATTGTTCGATCGAATAAAAGCAATAAATAAAAAAGATCATCGAATTAAATGCTAAAAATTATAAAGATTTTTTTGAATTTTTGAATCGATTTTGAAGGCATGAGTAATTAAAAAACACTTAATAAATTATTTATCAATGGAAAAGTCACAAATACCTCCAGAGCTCCCAATCAAACTCAAAATGTTATCTTGTGTGGCTACAGAAAATGTGTTCACGTGGTAAAGCTTTTATTGACATGAATTTTTTTTAAAAATTATTTTTCACAATTAATGAGCAAAAATGTTAATAAATATAGGTTTTCAATAATGATCGATGCATTAAAACTAAAATTATTTGTATTTCAATGTTACAATAAATGACATGCATAAGTGATATAAAAGCACAATTGAAAGAGACGCCTAAAAAAATAGACAAACGCCAACTGAGCTTAAGTCCCTTTTATGATATGAAGAACTTAAAC